>JAWZYT010004630.1:50000-83358 GCA_034508575.1 Petrolisthes manimaculis
CTATCAGCCTAACGTCAGTAGTATGCAAAATGTTAGAGACAATCATACGAGATAAACTTACAAATCATTTAGAGGAAAATAACTTACTCAGAGACACTCAACACGGTTTCCGCAATAAACGCTCTTGCCTAACGAATCTATTAGACTTTTTAAATGACATTTTTAACGAATATGATAAGAGTAAAGCAGTAGACATAATTTATCTTGATTTCCAAAAAGCCTTTGACAAAGTTCCCCATAAACGTTTAATAACTAAATTAAAATCTCACAGAATCCAAGGCGACACCGTAAGATGGATAGAGAACTGGCTAAGAAACCGTAAACAACGTGTGGTAATAAATGGTAAATCATCTAATTGGACTGGCGTTACGAGCGGGGTGCCACAAGGGTCTGTTTTAGGCCCAATCCTTTTCCTAGTTTACATAAACGACATAGATGAAGGTCTCTCATGCATAATATCGAAGTTTGCAGATGACACTAAAATTGCAAATACAGTACTCACTAACGCACAAACTAAAGAAATGCAAGATAATCTCGATAAATTGTCGAATTGGGCGAAAACTTGGCAAATGTCCTTCAATGCAGATAAATGTAAAGTACTCCATATCGGACATCGTAACGTAATTGCAAACTACTCATTAAATGGTAATCAAATTAAAAGCGTGGATCAAGAGACAGACTTAGGGGTCACAATATCAAGTAACCTAAAACCCAGTCAGCAATGTACGGAAGTAATTAAGAAAGCAAATAAAACTATCGGCTTTATTGGCAGAGCATTCGAGTATAAGTCTAAAGACACAATCCTCACTTTGTATAATTCCTTGGTCCGTCCCCTTATGGAATATTGTGTCCAAGCCTGGTGCCCGTACTACCAGAAAGATATAGTAAAATTGGAACGAGTCCAACGTAGAGTTACTAAAATGATACCATGTCTACGAAACAAAACGTATGAAGAGCGGCTAAATAAATTGAATCTATTCCCATTAGCACAACGTAGATTGAGAGGCGACTTAATCCAGGTATTCAAAATAATCAAAGGCATAGACAATATGGACTGCAACAAATATTTCAATATCGATCAATCAAACTACACGAGAGGTAATGGCTGTAAAATCATAGGTAAATCTTTTAATTCACACGAATCCAAGAATTTCTTTTTTAACCGAGTCGTCAACTTATGGAATGGGCTTCCCCGTAACGTAATAGAAAGTAACACAGTAGATAGCTTCAAACGTCGTCTTGATAAACACCTTGCATCTAATCCCCGACTATCGATGTTTACTAATGAATAATTTTTTGCCCATTACAGGTGGCAAGTTAGCCAAATTTCAACTACTTTCTATCTTTCCTATAAAATTTCCTTGTGGAGTTTTCTCTACCAACTCCACAAGGTTCTGACTCCTAACTTTATTTCCAGTACGGCTAAGGCCGGAGGGATTGGAGGGTGGGGAGAGAGCCTTCTACTTTGCTATCCTTACCTACGACTATCACTGGGGATATTTTCATTCTCTACCAGTAACCTTCTAATCAGATCACCCCGTGTGGACCGTAAGGTCTGTTGTGGTCTGTGATTCTATGTAACTCTCTCTCTCTCTCTCTCTCTCTCTCTCTCTCTTATTTATCCGTATCCTTGTAATAACTTGCCCCTCCTTTCCCAAACTTTATCCATTTTCCCTTCCCACTCCCCGCCCCCTGCCCCAACCCCCTATTCTCTCCCACCATCTCCCATTTCCTCTCCCTTCCTTTATCTCGAAATCCCTCCTCTCCCTTCCTCTCCCAATCTTCTATCTCCCTTTCTCTCCCACTCTCCCACTCTTCTATCTTTCTCTCCCACTCTTCTATCTTTCTCTCCCACTCATCTCTCTCCCTTTCCCTCCCTCTCTTCTATCTCTCTTTCCCTCCCACTCTTTCTCCCCCCCCAACCCCACCCCTCGCCAGCATTACCATTTTTCCACCCCTATGCTGTTTTGTTATTTTTATTCCCATCTGTACTCTCAAAACATTTCCTCCATACCCAGTTACTTAAGTTTATCTATTTTATATTTCCTTCCTTCTTTTCTCCTCATTTTCCCTTTATCTATTTTATATTTCCTTCTTTTCTCCTTATTTTCCCTTATACCCTGTTACTTAAAAGGGTAATACACTTTTGGTACATTGGAGTGCCTTTATTCCTCCAAAGTATGCCAGGAAACAGGACCAGATGAACAAAAATAATGGTGTATTGTTGCCTGGAAGAGAATGGAGGAATCATTTGCTCCAGATTTACCAAAAGTGTATAGGTAACCCCCATAAGCTTATCTGTTTTCCTTCATTTCTTTTCTCCTTATTCCCTGTTACTTAAGTTTCTCTCCAGTTTTTGTTTCTCTCCTTGCCATTTGTTATTCCTCTTTCCTTTCTTCCTTTCCCTATTCGTTTATCCCCGTTGTCTGTACCCCTTTCTTCTTTTTTGTAAACTTGTCCTGTCTATAGCTTTCCTTAATTGGTATCTCATATATAGTCGTGATTTCCCTTCCTTCCCTCTATTCCCTTCCTCTTCCCTTCCTCTCTTTCCTCTCCCCTTCCTCTCTTTCCTCTCCCCTTCCTCTCCTTCCTCTCTTACGTTTCTGCTCTCTTCCTCTCTCCTACTTTTTACCAATTTTCCTTCCTAACCTTTCCCCTTCCTATTATATTACGTTTCTCCTTTCTTCCCCTCCCCTCCAACTCTTCTTCATAACCTTTCCCCCTTCATTTTCCTCTCTTCCGTTTCTTCTATTCCCCTTCCTTACTTTTTTACCAACATTTTCTTTCAATTTTTATCCTCCTTTACCTACTTTCTGTCTACCCTGTCTCTTCCTTCTAATTCCTCTCCTTTACATCCCCTTCTACCCTACCGTACCTCTCACCCCTTTCCTCTATCACTCCCTTATCCTCACTTCCCTAATTACTAACTCTCTCTCTCTCTCTCTCTCTCTCTCTCTCTCTCTCTCTCTCTCTCTCTCTCTCTCTCTCTCTCTCTCTCTCTCTCTCTCTCTCTCAGCCACTCCCTATTCTGCCTGCCTTCCACCCTGGTGCTGCAGCTTTAATGTTTTGGCGTCTACCGTCCGTCTCGCCCAAGCCCGGGGTGGCAGGGGTGTGTGGGGGGAGAGGGAGAGGAGGGGGGGTACGTATGGGAAGGAAAGAGAGAGCGAGGGAGAGAGTTAGGGGAGGGAGAGGAGGAGGAGGAGGAGGGGACGTATGGGAAGGAAAGAGAGAGAGATGGGGGGGGGGGGGACGGGTAGGAAGGTTTGGTAAGAGAGAGAAAGAGAGAGAGGCGTTGAGGAGTGTCACACGTTTGTTTGTTTATTTTTTAGAAAAATCCAGTGATGCTCTGAAAGAAAAAAAAGTTAAATGAGTTCTGTAGGGGACGTTAGGAGAATAGAAGGGAGAGGCACATAATTATATCCATCCATCTGTATAAAAGATGTACGTATGATAGTGTGTGTGTGTGTGAGAGAGAGAGAGAGATAGATAGATAGATAGATAGATAGATAGATAGATAGATAGATACGTTGATGGGACTAGGATGTGTGTGTGTGTGTGTGTGTGTGTGTGACGAGGATGGAGCTAGGATGTATGTGTGTGTGTAGCGAGGATGTGACATAGGGTGTGTGTGTAGCGAGGATGTGACTAGGGTGTGTGTGTGTGTGTGTACAGTCGTTCTAACCACGCCCATGTCCCCCTTCTTTAAATTCTAAACTACTTTTTACTCCATATTCTGTCTTTACCTCGCCATAGTTAATGGTTGGAGTGTATGTAGTTGTTCCGTGTGTGTGTGTGTGTGTGTGTGTGTGTTCTCCCCTCCATATTCGCATCCTCCCTCCCCCCTCACTTTAAAATTACCAAAAATCTTTCTCCCTTTATAAATATTTTCTCTCCTCTTTTCTCTAAACATTCTAGTGTCACTTCTTCACTCATTTCCTTCCCAGGCTCCCATCTCCTTCTTCTATCTTTATTTTTCATTCCCTTTTCTTTCCCTTCAGTATCTTGCTCTCTCTCATAGACACTCACATCGGTATTTCACTATCATTATTTATTCCTTCCCTTCATTTCTTCCCTATGGCTGTCTTTCATTCAAGCGTTTGTACAACTACTACTACTACTACCACCCCCAGGCCCTCTCGTCTCGTGTGTGTGTGTGTGTGTGTGTTCCCCGCCTTATTCATTCGTACGCATCCTCCCCCCTCCCCCCCTCACCCTTGGCCACCTATCACCCACTCATGTAGACAAAAAAATGGCTTGTCTGTCTACCAACCTTACCCCCCTCCTCTCCTCTCCCCTTCCCTATCCTTCCCTTCTCTTCTACTCCCCTCCCCTCATCTCCTCTCCTTCCCTATCCTTCATCATCCCTCTTCTCTTTCTCTTCCTTTAACATACTTTTCCAGCCCTTCTGTCTCTCACACACTCGTCTTTAGCAACACAACACACTCCACTCCCTTTCTCACTCCCTCCCTCCCTTCTTACCATCCCACAATCCCCCTTCCCTCGGCCTCCATATCCCTTCCTACCATCCCCCAAGCCCCGTTCACTCGACCCTATGTCCCTCCCTCCCTACCATCCTACAATCCCCCTTTCCCTCGGCCTCCATATCCCTCCTGTCCCGCCTGGCCTAGTACCCTCCTCCACCCGTCTGAAACCCGCCCATTTCGCCCCTCTCCCCCCTCGGCAAGGTTATGTAACTCTTCGTACCGCGCGGTGTCGTAGGCCCAACATGTGGTGTGGGGGCCGAAAAGGGAGGAAAGGAGGGAGGGACTGCGTATCATAGAGAGTGAGAGAGAGAGCTAACAGGGAGGCAGGGCAGGCAGGCGAGTGTTGGAAGGGAGGAAAGGAGAGATCGACATGAAGGAGTAAATGAGTAACGAAAGGAGGGAAGAGACACAGAGAGAGAGAGAGTCGATTGAAAACTAGTTAGTCCCAGACATTGTTGCTTTTATTTCCATTCGTTTTTATCAGTGAAATGCCAACACACTGACAGGGTTTATTGGTAGAACTTATGAATTCGTATCAGAGCCAATCATTTATCGTCAGACAGATAGATAGACTAAAAATATCGAAGTCGAAGGCCTAAACTACAGTACTTCTTCGTCATTTTGTTATCTCTGAGTCTTGCACAACTAACTTCTAGGGTGAAGTGTGTGTGTGTGTGTGTGTGTTTAGAGGGGTGGAGGGCGCTTGGTGACTTGGCGTATATTTCCTCTAGAACCCTTGACCAAACCCTACATATTATGAACGAGGCTTACACTTCACTATGGTGATGGGGCCTTACGATAATGTACCTATACGTTCTCTTGTTGTTTTAAGGGGTAGGCTATATATTTTTTAACATTGGAGTGCCTTGATTCCTCCAAAGTATGCGAGGAAACAGGACCAGAAGAGCAAAAAAACATATTGTGTATCACAACGTCATGTCCTGCACCACATACAGCTAAACTTGTTATATATTGAATATTTCTTCATCCCACGTAGCTTATGCTTTGTACGGATATATTATATGTCAGAACAATTCTATCGATTACGTCAACCTAACTACTTAATAGGCTTAAATTGCAATTTCAAAATTTCAACGACTTATACTAACCAATTTTCCACTCTTTTTGCTCTTACAGAGGACGAGATTGATGTTGTGAGTGTGGGGAGTCCTGACAGTGCCTACTCCAGCAGTTGCAGCCAGAGTGGCAGCAGTAAAGGTGGTGGGGGGGGAGACACAAGAGCTGGAAGTGATCAGAGCAGTGACAACGAATATCCATCACCACACCACACTGCTACCACCACTACCTACGTTACCCCAGACCATACGTTCCAGCGTCAGAGTCGAGGTCAATCAAACTCCACGCCAAAAACCAGGAAGCGAAGTCACAAACAGGCACATCTGGGACAGGAACGTGAGGTGTCTAGCGGTGTGAAGAGGAAAGCAAGTAGTTCGACGACCAATCAGAACAATGCAGTATACTTGCGGAAATCTCCAACCAAGGGCAATAGACGCCACCACCAGCAGCAACAACAACAGATGCAGCAACAACGAGGGTTGAGTCGTAGGCAACAGCGACGGGCACTGAGGGCCGATCTCGACGACCCTGAGAAACGACACCTCCACAACTCCCTGGAGAGGATGAGACGTGTGGACCAGAAGAAAGCATTTGATGACCTCCGTTACATGGTCCCTGAGCTGGCAGAGAAGGATAAGGTACCCAAGGTGGAGATCTTGAAAGTGGCCGCTCTGTATATCCACTCAGTGACCAGGAAAGAGAGGACTCTTGAGGAGGAGAAGGAGAGATTGAAACAGCGCCAGAAGGAGTTAAAAAAGCAACTCCAGGCGCTCCAAAGACAAAAGTGGTAAATATTTATAAAACAGTCAAATTTTAGGGAAAGTAGAATAATCGCAATAGGTAGATTTATAGCTAATGCGAGTTGTTGGGAGAGTTTAGATATTAGGAAAGTGTGGTAGGTTGGGGTGCAAGAGGGCATGAGAGAGGAGACCAACATTAGATAAATATAGAAATGGTAAGATATTGCCCCCTTGAAATATGACTTTCCATTTGCAGGGAAGACATTGACCCATAAAGTACTCGTTATTACTTTTTTTCATCTCCCATCTCTTCTCTCACTCCCTCACTCGTCTCGTCCACCTACACACAGTAACAAAATGGTGCCTGCCAGAGCTTTATCAGCACTGCCAACCTCTTCTCCGCCTCTCACGTGTCATAATCATCATCCACATCTGACGACTCATTATTTCATACGCACGGCCTTATTGTACCATCCCCTCATTTTTTTTCACAGTCTGATACTTTCATATGAATGATGACTTGCATTTGTTTGCTTCAACAGCCAGACATTCACTTTGGCATCCTCAGTAACAGAACAGTAACAGTTATACTTGAAACATGTTTAATATTGAGGCTGTTAATGTAGTATTATGATCCAAACAAAAATTCTAAGCCCACATAAATCTTGGCCAAGTCGACCTATCTACTGACATAATTTCTCAGACATTATTTATTCACACCAAAACTTACTCTCCCTCACATTGCAATATATTCTATCCTGGATTTGTTTTGTACATTACAATTGAAGAGGTTTCCCAGTGCTGTTCAGGTCTCTGGCTAACATGTACTAAGATTTTTTTTCCCCTTATTCACATATTATTGAACATATATTTGGTCATAGTGTGATGGAGATTCTTAGGGAAGATAGATAGTGTGAGAGAGACAGGAGAAAGTGGATTCACTACCTCAAAATCCTGTCAAAACAATGCAAAGTAATTCATTAGTGTGAGTGTTTGCTGTGTGTTTGTTGTAGGAGTGTTGGGGGATGTGCAGATCCAAAGGTATTTTGTAACTGATTATTATTTCATTATACAAGCAGCTTTTATATTTCTATTTTTGTGTGAGTGTGTCTTGTGTACATAGCCTAGAGTTAAGGCTTTTTAGCAGCCATTTTTGGACCTGTACAAAATCAAATTGAAAAGCTGAGTGTATGGCTATGTGAATCATATTAACATATGCTATTATTATTATTATATTATTATTATATTATGATACTGTAATATCACCATTGTACCGTAGTTAGTAAGAGGTCACTTACGTACCTTCAGAGAATCACCTGTAACATGGTGGTTGAAGCTTGTATGTGTGAATGGTTAGTCTTGTGATAACATTTGCTATGTTTGTATTGTGTCATTCTCTTTGGTACAGTTGTGGGTTTTTGCAGAGGGCAAGTGTGTGTGTATGTGTAAATTAAAATGGTATAATGGTGTATCAGTGAATGTATGTTGTGAATGTATCCTAGTGGTTCTTTACATTGATTGGTGGAGTGATTGGATCAGGTTTTCTGAAGTGTTGAGATGGGATGGAATAACTAAGAACAGGTTATGTAAAGTATTGAATGAGATAAAAAATACTGTACCGTTACAGTCTTTAGTGTAAGGTGATATCACATTTGTTTTTTCCCAATATTATTCATTCCACAACATCACTGACAAATGGATGGTGTGAATCTTTTCATACTCCATGGAGGATTATTGATAATTTAGGTGGAAAGAATCACAAGTTAAGAGTTATTGTAATGTTTTATAAAGTTACATTTTGATTTTATAGTACAGGTAAATCTGTATTGTTACAAATATATTTTATTTGTTAATAATATGTTGTTTCCTCTCTGCCATTTTTATTTTTCTGGAGGTAAACAAAACAAGCCTAAATAATACGTGATATTATACAGTGAATTTACTGGATCAATATTTATATATTTCAATGCATATGTGATGTCACCAATGAAACGAGAGGGAAAGGAAACTCATGATAAAGTGAGCAATTGGAATGTATATGGAGAACATGAAGGAACAAATTTGCAGGGTTGTTGATGGTGTTTGAAGATTGGGTTGAGTTTGGGTTGTTTAAAGTTGTTGGTAAAATGGAGACCAAATTCCACCAGACTGTACCAAAAGGCAGACTCACTCACTGATATCATTGGTAGAGTTTTGAAAAATTGGTATAATGTAATTATTCCCAGACAGCATCAAAAGTGAAATGTTTGGTATATCATATAATTACCCCAATTGTTATTATGATCATTTGTACTATTGTAGTTATTAATTGGCAATGTGATGGAACCTGTACGTTTTATTCACATATTAAGGAATATTTAACCCGAGTGAAGTTATGTCACTGATGTGGTTTAGAAGACTTAAAAGTATAATACGTAAATTGTTGTCTCCAAACACAGTACTGTATGCTGTAGTATATTTAGCTAGTATTAGGAAATTATCCACACTTTGTTATACATTGGCAGTAGGAGGCGTTTAGGTGACTATGGTGCATAAGATTGTGTTGTGGGTAGTGTAAAAGTTTTAGTATATTTTTGTTGTGTGGAGTTTTTTATTATTTTTTTGCCATTGCGTTGCCACATTTTGCCCTCACATTGTTGCCATGTCTAGATTTAAGGGTTCAGGTATTTATATACCCACTACTACCACCTTTATCACCATCACCACTGCTATCACTATCACCCAGCCCCTTCTACCACTATCTTTGTTGTTTGTTGCACCTTACTGTAGTATTGTTAAAAGAATGAGGATACAGTTGTTGTCCTAAATTTGTACCTAGCTGGATTTATAAAAGTTTCAGATTTATAAAAGTTTCAGATATCTAATATAGTACTAAATCAGGTCCAGGGAATGTCCCTACCATAAATGTTGGTAATACTTGTTTAGTACTGCATCAAACAGTTCAAAACACATCAGGAATGGATACAAACTTCAGATTGTGGTTGTACGTGCTGTTCCTTCTGTTTTTATAATTTAGTAAAAACAAGCAAACTCCAGACGATTGTATTCGGCTGATGAATGCTGCTAGCACTGCTGCAGTTATACAAAAACCTGGCTCAGACTTTCTCCATCACAGTACCATAAGGAAGGTGCAGTGAAAGGATAATGTAAGACAGTGCTGTACCTTCCTTCATTTTTAAAATAGTAGAACTCATCTCCTTGTTAATATATTTGCCAGGCCAGAAAACTTTTTAACTCAGAGAGAACATCCATAATTTTTTGCTATTAAGTACTTGTATTGCATTTTGAAAATGTGTAATGTTTTTACATTTGAACAGTTCTAACTAACTTTAAGAGGAAAGAACATAAGATATTATTAATATATTTCATAAATGTTGTGCATAAATGAATAACCTGGGACAACTCATTGAAGAGATAAAAATTATTATATTATGAGACCTCAAGGAAGATATAAAACATTTATATGACACATTGGAGAAGAGATATTATGTACGACACATTTACATTTCTAACTTCATTGATAAAAACTATCAAAGAATTTCCAATATATATTGTAACTCGTCAATTACAATCAACTCTGTCTCTCCCTGATTGCCTGAGGGTTTAGTTCAAAAGTGGTAAAACGTGTTCATTCCCTTCACTCTGACATCATCTAGAAAGTGAAATGCTGTAGTTTGTTATGGTGTTCTCTGGGTGTCTGTTTATCATTTTCTCTGCTGTTTTGTGTATCTGTCAGTTGTGCTGTTTCATATGCTCAAATTATTTGTTACAGATTCGTTATTAAGAATTAATTTATTAAAATTTCTCATTCTTTTTTCTCTCTCTCTTTGCCAGAATATTTCATCCTCTCTAAAACCATTTTATTTATTAGTTCTATCCCTCACTGTATATTTACCCTCCAATTTCCCTCTTTGCTTTGTATTCTCTTTAAAGAGCATTTCATTCCTATGTAGTCTTTGATTTTTATTTGTCACCATTTAATTATCACCATTATTCTCTATGTAATATTATTGTTCTCTAGATCCTTCCTTTGCTACATTTTAACAATTCATTCCTATGTTACCCTCCAACCTGCTGATGATATGTTTATCTATCTCTCATCAGTCCTCCCTTCATTCTTCCCTTTAGCTGCTACTATGACACAACCACAAGACGTACAAGCTGCCTTTCCTCGCATTGTAAGTGTTAGTTAGGGAACCTTACCTCTTGGTAGCCACATCTGCTGTAGGTTGGCAAGGAGCAGGAGAATCGTAATTTTTTAAGTATATGCTGTATTGTCTCACCATTGTTAACTCTATTTTAATTTTTAAAAATTACTTTTCCTTTTGCTACACATCATAGTGGCATTATTTTTTTGTGTGTGATAACATTGTGTAAATATCCTGTAAATAAGGTACAGTACAGTACAGTACTCTAGTTGTGTTAGTTTGAGTCGTGTAACCCTTTTTAATTTCGTGTCAGAATTCCTTTTCTGGATTTTGTTAAGGGGTAATCCGTCAGTAATGTTATGGCAACCGATTCCCCAATTTGCCAAACAACAGGTTACTTTAGTTTAGGTGGCATAGCTGATATCAGTAGCCTCTGGTTCGCCAACATCTTAACTCTCATAATCCAACTCGGGTTTCCGTCTGGAGAGAGAATTCATTTGTGCATTTTTTTAAATATACATTTTGATTTCAATGAAAGAAGTTAATTAAGTTGAATATTATAGAACTTCTTAATTGTTCTAAGTTGCGTATCTCCAGTTAGTGGTTACTTTATACATACTGTCCAATATCTTAAAATTTATTATTATTATTTTTGTGGTGCAAGTCAATACATATCACGCTTGAAAGCTTTTGGATTCATTTATTCATTTTCATTCTCTGTAACTGTGTACTGTGTCTGAAAGAAATTTACTTTCAGTGTAGCAATGGACATAGGATTGGGAAGGGTGTGGAACATTTCATAATCATCACGAGTATGTGTGTGTGTGTGTGTGTGTGTGTGTTGGTCAAAATTAGTTTTATCTGGCTAATCCATTCATCAGCTGTCATTTGAGTAATATCTCCTCCTATTATTTTTATTATTATTATTAATTGGTGTTCTTACCTCCTACTCTTCCCATCCCTTTGTCCTAATTGTAATCATACCCATAGTTTGTTTACCAGTTTCAGTTTAAAGAAATAGTTATATATATTTAGAGAGAACTAACGTTTGTTTCGTGTTCAGAAATTTGAATAAAACAAATCAGAGGTTATAATAATGTTAAGTAATTGTGTAGCTGATAAGGGTTGAATTAGTGCTGCTCAAGTTTTTGACCTTTATCCTATGATTATTTTTGTATGAAAAGGATTTGAAAATGGCAAAAATATTTATACAGTTGAACCTTTTTTTATCAATCTACTACAGTACATATATTTTTTTCATGTTGTAGCCTATTATAGATAAAACGTGCTATCAAGTTTGTCTTGTATATACAATACAGAATAAGGAAATAATTAAAAGAAAGCATAGATTTTTCAGTTTATATATATATTTGAAGAAGGTAACTTGTTTTCTAGTTTATTATAATTATTCCCGTGGGAAGACTTGGCCCCGGGATTCTATTATCGAACTCAGGATTGTATTGTAACCCACTTTGACTGAGTTCTCTATTAAAGGTTTATTATTAAAATTAAACTTATGAGTATTATTCATCCCATCATCGAAGTATCTCATCTTTTTTTGTCTTTCTGGTCAAAATGCACAGGTTCCCTTCTAAGTAATTTTGCTTATGTAACCTTTGATGTTACTAAGATTAGTACCAATTTGTTGTTGTTGTAGTTTGTCTTGGATTGAAATATATATACAGAAAAAATCAAATGAAGGGAACATACATTTACGCCAGAGGTAAAAAAAATATATTTAAACTATCAGAGAGAGAGAAATTGGATCAGGAATCCCAATGTATTTTTGTTTTTACCAGTGTGTCTGAAGTACAGCCATGGCTGATAGTGCTTAACCACAAGGACTCAAGGAGTGTTGGAGAACAACTGAACAGAGTTCGAACAAATGAATTTTCCAAACCATTCTCAACGTTGAGAGAGGATAAGAAGACTCACGTTTTCGAACTCTGTTCTGTTACTCACCAACACTCCTTGGACTCTGTACTGTACAGTACTCCCTCTTATTCGTGTATTCTGATCCGGTGTTTTCCTCCATACGTGTTGTAAGTATAGTAGCCTACATCTTTCTGTAATCAGAGAAAGTTTGTTATCGTTTGTGACATTTTACTGTGCTTCTCAAAACTCCATGAAGCAAAAAAAATTCTACTTCAAAATCAGCAATTCATCTCTGATATTTGAATACTTTGACTTACATTAGTTTCACTAAAATGTACAGAACTCTGTATATAGGCAGTTTATTGGTACTCTGAGTTCTGCTGAGGGACATTGAAACATTGGAAGGCCAAGTTGACGGCTTGATGCATTAAATAGAGAGACGACGGAAGACGAGTACTGGGAGGCAGGGAAGGGACGAATAAAAGAGAAAGTGTGGGAGGAGGAATGAAGAGGCGAGTAGAGGAAGAAGGGCACGTGGTGGGATGGGAGTGAAAATATACACAGGAGAGTAAGTAAGTATTAATGAATGTACTATTATTGGTAACAAGAATTAATACACACGCTCTTATTTACGAAGATTTACAACATACAGAAAATGTAAAACAACGCAACTGCAATACAACACAATATTAGGTTTGTTGTTTGACTAATCACTGAGTCACTTGGTAGGACATTTATTGTAGTACAGTACTTCTAGAATACTGACCTCTCTTTTAATATAGCCTGTGTAGGAATTATTTTGGCCAACCGTACTTTGTGTTATTTGTGATTTGGTGGTAATGGTATTCTCTCCCACACATATATATATCTCAGTGGTGAACCAAAACTGATCTAGACTAACATGGAAACAATATCTAAAATTTACTTCTTACATTCTTACTTATCATAAAAGAAAATTCAATATGCAAAAGTAAAATTGACTAGTAGAAACTCGAGGCAGCTTTCACGTCTGGCCCTAATAGTAAATTTACAAAGCAGTCAACCTTATAGTGTTACTTGTAAGACTTCCTTCCTTGTATGTTAGTGGTGTAATATATAATATTCCTGAATCATGTACCCCTGACAACCCAAGTACCTGATCTCTACCCTGGATGAAATATGGAGATGAATGTCACTATTTACTCAACGTTAAATTCAACCCAACAGTGACTGAGTGAGTCAAGATAATCACTAAGTTTAATTTGCAGTCTGAGCCAACTGTATATTAAGAATCTCGCTTCCAGTACATGTACAGTTGGACACATGAATGGGAGGTACAGCCCAAGTGAAAGATGGTCAATTTCTCCCAATATCAAGTTCCTTAGTGCCAAATAGGAGACATCAGGGGCAGAAGTCAGTATTGAGGATGGTGATAAAAAGCAAGTACCCGATAATAGACACTGGTTACTCAAATGGGACAAGTATCTTTCACCTGGGCTGTAACACCAATTCCTTTGTCCAATTGTACAAGTGTAGAATTACAAGACCAAGTGTAATCACGAATACACACACACACACATATGGAATCACAAAAACACGTACAAATATATGTAATCACAAACAAAATCACACACACACGAATTCACGAACACACATACAGCACTAAGACACACACATAACACTAAGACACACACACACATGCATTAAGAAACACACACACACACACACACACACATTTCGAATCAATGGAGACTTGACTTCACTCAGTCTGTTATGTATATTTATCTTTCCCGTTCCACTACGTAACTATTTTCCCTTTATAAAGTATTAGAATATTTCATTGTGTTCTCTGCTTTATACACATTAACCAGAATAATAATAAGATAAGTGTCCTGCTGCCATAAATAATAATAGTAATGAAGCAAGTATCCTCCTCCTTCCAATTTACTCTAAGAGATTCCTCCCTTAAAGAGGTTAACAGTTTTGATACAGTACACACATTGCATTGCCTCTATCCTTTCCAAATAAGCCAGGAAACAGAACCAGATTGCTTGGAGACTCGTTTTGTCAGACTCCAACTCGAGATAAATGTAGTTAACTCTTGATAGATCAATCAAAGTAGAGCCACTTGTTGGTTGAAACATTACGGCCGTCACCTTTATTATAAATGAAGAACTATAATGTATACGCTATAAAATATAAATGATATGCACATACTTTCTCCCACACCTCACAGATGAAAACTTTTCATATATGACTTGTTTATCCAACTTGTAGAGGAAGGAAAAGACCGTCAAAGCCTTCTGAATCATCACCACTTCTAGTTTTATTTCAAGATTTATATTCTGGAGTAAGTTTCTTTCTTCTTGTCATGCTTCTATTGTCTCGATTCTCCAATAATAATTATTATTCTATAATTATTATTCTATTGTTGTCCCATCTAACTATCACTTACTTACATACTTAACTACTTACGCACATTACAGTACCTAACTATACACCTACATATTGTATACCACATACATACATACTTATATACAGTATATCCTAAATATACCTACATACATACATAACTACTAATTATACACCCACATACTGTACTGTACAGCCATGGCTGATAGTGCTTGACCAGGGTCCAAGGAGTGTTGAAGAGCAACTGAACAGAGTTCGAACAAGTGAATTTTTCAAACCATTCTCAACGTTGAGAGAGGTTTAGAAGACTCTCTTTTCGAACTCTGTTCAGTTACTCTCCAACACTCCTTGGACCCTGGTCAAGCACTATCAGCCATGGCTGTACAGGGTGGTGAAATTAACAATACCAGACGATTACAAGCTTTCTGTACCTCACTCTGGTCAGAAATGATGTATCACGACTGTACGTGGTTAATCAGTTTATCTTATTAAATGTAATAATGCATAGAATATTGTTTCAGGGTAAATTGATATACACTTAGAGATAAATATATATTTATTCCGATAGATATAATTTGCACTATATATGATTGATACATTTCTATATTACATAGATGTACTATTGCGGACAAAAGTTTCTTTCTACTGCGGATGATAAATCCTCACGTCTGCTGCCCCCTTTCTGTCCGGCAGGTTGATGTTGTCTCGTGAAGTACAGCACTCCTCCGGGACCCCTCTCATGTGTGTACCATATAGATACATTAGTTAATTGGTAATATAAGGTGTAAAACAAGTGATTATTGCACAACAAGATAATCTCAGTACTACTATTTGTCAGAAATCACATAAAAGGTGAAATATTACAAGAATAAACTGAATGATCGTTCTTACTGTATCAATTTAACTGGACAGAAAGGATGTAGTGAAATAAAGGATGAAATACCTCATTTAAAATACAATGGGAACAATGACCCTTTGTTAATTTAAATAATGTTGCCTGAGTAAAAACTGTTGTCAGCAATAGTACATTAGATTCCATTACATCGATAGATAAATGTCTATTAGATGATAAAAAAAATAGATACATATTTATTACTCCTGTATCTGCAGATAAGTGTGTTGTGTTGTGTGAAGGTCAGTGACAACACCTCCTCCTCCTCCTCCTTGGTCAGGTGATGATACTACTGCCTCCTTTCCACCTCGGAACCTGTGGACAGACATGTGTACAAATTTATAAGGTAGCAGATAACAGAACCGTCCCAAACCATGCACATATTAATCTATTGTTTATGACCATTACGAAAGAGATGTACTGAGTGGAAGAACAGACACATTAGAAGCTACGTATGTACAGCTGGCTGGATGATACGTTATATATTCTCAAACAATCCTCATTCTAGTTGGAATCCTGTATTTTATCTCGCTCATTTTGCTTGTTATTCTTTAATGACTAATCTGCTATTCAACATTCGTGTAAAGATACGAGTTTGCCCTGCCGATATTAATACATGTTGTATAAAATTTACTTAATGGAATGTGATAAGATTCGTCATTGCATTGGCCACTACAGGACCAAGTTTTACATTAAATCACTACTTATTTGTTGTATAGTAAAGTAAATACTTTGCCATTTCAGGTTATCACACTATAACCTTACTTTACTAAGGACCTTGAAATGTCGAGTTAGTTATAATATTTCCCAGCTCTCATACATGTGCCAATACTACCACGACACACCAAAACCGCAACGACTACCACAATCGGTACCACACCCACCACTGCAACCAGTCAGCTTTCTAAATAGCAACTCACCAACTGGTTCTCTACCACCCTCTCCAAGGTTGGAAACTACAAATATCATATAACATAATTTTATATTAATACAGAATAGAAGGATGAGGTTACAGAAATGCATAGTTAACGACAAAGGAAAGAGGATGATTTCAAACGGAGGAGGAAAGGGTTGATAATTAAAACGAGCATGAAGAATGGGAAAGGATAAAAGGAGAGTGAATATGCATGAACAGGCAGGTGAAGGACTGGAATGGATTGACCCTATGAGAACCTGGGTCAGTGTCTCTCTGTACCTCTTCACTCTCATTCTGTATTTGCCTATGTGTTATGAGACAGCGGTTATTGTTTACACTATCACGTTGCAAAACAATTTATTATTAGTTTACATGTGTCGTTTACTTTATCCTCTCTTTGTGTGTGTAAGGAAATACTTTATTGAACAATAAACTAATATATACTATTTATTTAGCAGAGAGATCACACTAGTATATACAAGTTTTAGCTTACATTTTTATTTAGCTATGTAACAAAGGAATTTTGTTCCCTTACTTTATTTGGGAGGTGAATAAAAACCCACGGCCTTATACAATAAAACCACCAGTGTATGATATATAATTTATTATAGAGAATATAGATATAATACAATATTGAGATAGTTAGATATAATACAATATTGAGATAGTTAGATATAATACAATATTGAGATATAATACAATATTGAGATAGTTAGATATAATACAATATTGAGATAGTTAGATATAATACAATATTGAGATATAATACAATATTGAGATAGTTAGATATAATACAATAGTTAGATATAATACAATATTGAGATATAATACAATATTGAGATAGTTAGATATAATACAATAGTTAGATATAATATAATATTGAGATTATTATTATTAAATAGATATAATAATGAATATTTATTTATTAGTCACGGTTGGAAATTATAAATAGAAAATATTCGCTAATTTTGTTAATTACTTACATAAATTAAGAAGTTATTATATCAAAATGTAGGGGAAATTACGGGGAATTTAAAGATATAATAATTAATTCAAAATAGTTAATAATAAATGAATCATGAACCAAAACGTGAACTACATTCTCCACCAAATCATGACGTCATTATACGATAATCAAAGGGGAGGGTAGGGGAGAGGGATGGGGGTATGGTGTTAGGGGTGGTAGGAACAGGGGTTTGAGGGAGGGGGTATGGGTAGAGTGGATGAGGGGTAGGGGGGAGGGCAAGTCAACTCAGTAACCCTCTTTATGGACTGCCATTCAAACATTAATTTTGAGCCAACATTCTCTCTATAAGTGATGGGGAATTTTCACTAGACATGGGGAGAATCAGAGGTAACAATGGGGATATTATAGAAATTTCATCAAGCAGACATAGCAACACTTCTCTCTCTCTCTCTCTCTTTGTAATGACGTCATAATATGGTTTGGATGAATCAGTTTGCTCTAAAATTACCCTGGAGAGTTCTGAGATCCTTTGTAGTAAGTAAGTTTGGAGTACATTGATTCCACCAAAGTATTTCAAGAAACAGGAATAATTAATAAATATAATAATGGTAATGACTCTGTTGCCTGGAATAGTTTGGAGGAATCAAGTTGCTCCAATATGGCCACCAAACCCATTTATTTCATGGGATAATTAATAGGTATTTATAAAAGAAAATTACTAAGGAAATTGAAACACATCATTATTATTTATTTATATATTATTATAATTATTATTGGATAGCAAGCATGAAGAGAGAGAGAGAGAGAGAGAGAGAGAGAGAGAGAGAGAGAGAGAGAGAGAAGTGTTGCTATGTCTGCTTGATGAAATTTCTATAATATCCCCATTGTTACCTCTGATTCTCCCCATGTCTAGTGAAAATTCCCCATCACTTATAGAGAGAATGTTGGCTCAAAATTAATGTTTGAATGGCAGTCCATAAAGAGGGTTACTGAGTTGACTTGCCCTCCCCCCTACCCCTCATCCACTCTACCCATACCCCCTCCCTCAAACCCCTGTTCCTACCACCCCTAACACCATACCCCCATCCCTCTCCCCTACCCTCCCCTTTGATTATCGTATAATGACGTCATGATTTGGTGGAGAATGTAGTTCACGTTTTGGTTCATAATTCATTTATTATTAACTATTTTGAATTAATTTTTATATAATTAAATTCCCCGTAATTTTCCCTACATTTTGATATAATAACTTCTTAATTTATGTAAGTAATTAACAAAATTAGCGAATATTTTCTATTTATAATTTCCCACCGTGACTAATTGGTACATTGCAGCACCTTGAGTCCTCCAAGGTATCTCAGGAAACACAACTTAATGCAGGAATAATGCTGTTTGGGGGAATCAGTTTGCTCCCCAATTTCCCTATGGATATCTGGGTTCCATTATAGTACTTTAATTCCTCCAAAGTATGTCAGGAAAGAGAATTAATTAATAAAGATAATGGTATCAATCCTGTTGTATGGAATAGTTTGGAGGAATCAGATTAGTCCAGTATTACCACAACCAACACCACAGCTTCGAATGAATTAACTTGGTGAACCATTCTAAAGGGGGTATAGGGGGTATTGGATGGTGTAGGGAGGAGGTAAAGAGGGGGGGGGGGTATTAGGGGGGTATGGGTGGTCTATGAATGGCTGCCCAAGCTGATTCAGTCGATCTGATTCACTCATTCGAAACTGGTTCATTCGAAGGGACCACCCCAACCCCCATAACATACTACCCCCTTATACACCCCCCCCCCCTTCCCTACACCTCTACAACCCCCCCCCCCCCTTCCCTACACCCTCATTAGAATGGCTCACCAAGTTGATTCATTCGAAGTTGATTCATTCGAAGCTGTGGTGTTGGTTGTGATAATACTGGACCAATCTGATTCCCCCAAACTATTCCATACAACAGGATTGATACCATTATCTTTATTAATTAATTCTCTTTCCTGACATACTTTGGAGGAATTAAAGTACTATATAGGAACCCAGATATCCATAAAGAAATTGTGAAGCAAACTGATTCCCCCAAACAGCATTATTCCTGCATTAAGTTGTGTTTCCTGAGATACCTTGGAGGACTCAAGGTGCTGCAATGTACCAATTAGTCACGGTGGGAAATTATAAATAGAAAATATTCGCTAATTTTGTTAATTACTTACATAAATTAAGAAGTTATTATATCAAAATGTAGGGGAAATTACGGGGAATTTAAAGATATAATAATTAATTCAAAATAATTAATAATAAATGAATTATGAACAAAAACGTGAATTACATTCTCCACCAAATCATGACGTCATTATACGATAATCAAAGGGGAGGGTAGGGGAGAGGGATGGGGGTATGGTGTTAGGGGTGGTAGGAACAGGGGTTTGAGGGAGGGGGTATGGGTAGAGTGGATGAGGGGTAGGGGGGAGGGCAAGTCAACTCAGTAACCCTCTTTATGGACTGCCATTCAAACATTAATTTTGAGCCAACATTCTCTCTATAAGTGATGGGGAATTTTCACTAGACATGGGGAGAATCAGAGGTAACAATGGGGATATTATAGAAATTTCATCAAGCAGACATAGCAACACTTCTCTCTCTCTCTCTCTCTTTGTAATGACGTCATAATATGGTTTGGATGAATCAGTTTGCTCTAAAATTACCCTGGAGAGTTCTGAGATCCTTTGTAGTAAGTAAGTTTGGAGTACATTGATTCCACCAAAGTATTTCAAGAAACAGGAATAATTAATAAATATAATAATGGTAATGACTCTGTTGCCTGGAATAGTTTGGAGGAATCAAGTTGCTCCAATACGGCCACCAAACCCATTTATTTCATGGGATAATTAATAGGTATTTATAAAAGAAAATTACTAAGGAAATTGAAACACATCATTATTATTTATTTATTTATTATTATTATTATTAGTATTGGACAGCAAGCATGGAGGAAGGAGAGATAGAAAATACGAAAGTGGGAAGGAGAGAGAGAGGGAGGGAGAGAATACGAAGATGAGAAGGGAGAGAGAGAGAGAGGAAATAGAAGGAAAGAAGGGACAATAAATACTTATCTATTTCTATATATTAATTTATTTACCTTTATTGCTTTTTCTTTCAACTTTAATTGATATTTTTTATAATTATTCTAAACTGAATTATTTATTGTTGTATAATTATATTTTCTGACACCTTATTTAATTATTGATAAATATTAAACCCAATTATTTCATAGAATAATTAATATATATTTATATATTTCTTATTTACTAAGGAAATTGAAACATATTATTTATATATTTACTTATTATTATTGGATAGCAATCACGAAGGAGAGAGAGAGAGAGAGAGAGAGAGAGAGAGAGAGAGAGAGAGAGAGAGAGAGAGAGACCATTTAGAAGGAAAGGAGGGACAACAAACACAAATCTGTTTTTATATCTTTATTTTTTTATTCATATTGTGGGTTTTTTCTAAAATTTTATGTATATTTTTCTTACACACACACGCACAAATACAGTCTCTCTCTCTCTCTAACACACACAAACATTTCTCACACACACACATCAATCTCGCTCACACATAAATGCATTCCTATTTCTCTCTCACAAACACACAGTCTCTCTATTTCTTTCAAACACACACACACACATATAAGACAAAAAATACATATATATCATGTTTCAGTAGACTTCAGTAGGCTTGAGACCACTTCTGGAGGCTTCAGCAGGCTTCTGAAGGATTCACTAGGCTTCTGGAGGCTTCGGCACGATTCTGAAAAATTTAATAGTATTTAAAAAAAATATTTATATGTAAAAGTGAAAGAGTTTAAAATAATAATAATAATAATAATAATAATAATAATGATAATAATAATAATAATAATAATAATAATAATAATAATAGTTCTCATGTAGTAAATCAAATACGTTGTTAGAATACAAACTGGTTCAGAATACAACTATCTGGTCATATTAACATTATTAAGGGGGTGATTCACTTTTGTTACATTGGAGTGCCTTCATTCCTCCAAAGTATGCCAGGAAACAGAACCAGATGAGCAAAAAATAATGGTGTTCTGTTGCTTGGAATAGTTTGGAGGATTCAGTTGTTCCAGATTTACCAACACAAAATTTCCCCTTTAAGTACAGGAGATGGATGTGAATTTATGTTGCCGGCTGTACCTCTCTCTCTCTCTCTCTCTCTCTCTCTCTCTCTCTCTCTCTCTCTCTCTCTCTCTCACGTCATTCCTGCTGAGACCAGAAGTGACCAGTCATGACAAGTGACCAATTTTTAGGTCTGGTCCTCCGCTGGCAGGTAGACCGTGGCTGCCTGGCTGGCTTAACTGTTCCACCCCCACCAATACACACACACACACACACACGTACACACCTCGACCTACACACACATTTATACATACACCTTCCTTCCTTCCTACCTACACTCACACATATATATCTACACACACACACTCATTTACTCATCTACTCGCTTACACATCTAACACACACATTCTCTCTCGCACACACATACATTCACTCACTTACTCTCTCTCTCTCACACATACACTCATTCACACACGCACGTTTTTCATCATCATCATCATCCATCACCCATTCGTCACTCACACTTCACTCTCCATTACTCATCATTATCTTATCTATTTTCATTAGTAACTATCTAACATTTCCACTCACACATTCATTCATTCACTCCCTCACTCAATCATTTACACACACACACTCCATTACACACACACACTCCATTACACACACACATGGGTTTCAATTATCACTCATTCAATGCGTATTCATTACTAAAGTTTACACACACACACACACATGCATTTTCCTCACCACCCACACCATCACCTGTTACACACACACACACATAATTCTCCTCACCACCTGCCACACACACACACATACTTAATTTTCCTCAGCCCCTAACACCACACTCATCACTCTCTCTCTCTCTCACACACACTCATCTCTCTCTCTCTCTTACACCCATCACTCTCTCTCTTACACACACTCATCTCTCTCTCACACACTCATCTCTCTCTCTCACACACACTCATCTCTCTCTTTCTCTTACATCCATCACTCTCTCTCACACACACTCATCTCTCTCTCACACACTCATCTCTCTCTCTCTAACACACCCATCTCTCTCTCACACACTCATCTCTCTCTCTCACACACATAAAAGAGACACACACATTAAAAAAACAGCATTATCATAAGACCTGTTGCCTGTTTTAGTTTGGGGGTCAATGTCTCTTCTACACAGTGACGGTCATTCCTCCTTAACCCCCAACTCACTCACTCACTCACTCACTCACTCCACACAGTTTTATTTCCACAATACAACATAAGAGAGACAGAGAGAGATACAAGAAGAGGTAGAAGAGAGACAGAGAGAGATACAAGAAAAGGTAGAAGAGAGACAGAGAGAGATACAAGAAGAGGTAGAAGAGAGACAGAGAGAGATACAAGAAGAGGTAGAAGAGAGGTAATAGAAGTGAACAGGGAAGAGAGAGGTGAAGGGAAAATCAGACTGAGAGGAGATAGATGTGAATTGAGGAAAAACTGGGTACCGTAATAATAATATGAGAATAATTGGGAAAGGAAGATCACGGTAAGCATTGGTAGAACTGAGAGAAGATGGATGGATGGAATGACGGAGTGATGGTGGGATGGGAACATGAATAATGGATGGATTGATGAATGGAAAGATGGAGTGATGGTTGGATGGTGGGATGGAAAGATGAATAACGGATGGATTGATGAATGGAAAAATAGAGTGATGGTGGGATGGTTACATAAATCAATGGAAACAATAACAGAGGGATAGATAGATAGATAGATGGGTGAGTGGAGGGATGGATGGATGTGTGAATATATGAATCAATACATGTATACAACAGTTAAATGTATGTATATCATCATTATAATACATAATATACATGAACCATCCTCTCAAAAAACTTCTAAAAACATGTTAATATAATTTTATTCGCATTAATTAAATATACAGTACTCAACCATTTCAGATCCTGAATATAAGAAATGGTGACTTTTGATTCCTCCTGACTATGCCACGAAACAAGCTTCTTTTAATGTAGGTCGTGTTTCGTGGCAATGTTTGAAGGACTCACTAACCTCCAATTTTTTTACCTTCACTTTTGTTACATTGGAGTGCCACGATTCCTCCAAAGTATGCCAGGAAACAAGACCACAGATAAACAAAACTAATGGTATTCTGTTGCTTGGAATAGTTTGTAGGATCATTAAGTGAAAAAATTAATGTGGTTAAATTTACATACAACATCAACATTATCATCATCGTCACAACACAAGTTTTTTTTTTTTGTTTTTTTTTGTTTTTTTAACACCAAGTGATGAGAAAATATTTAGTGACTTGCTCAAGAGAGAGAGAGAGAGAGAGAGAGAGAGAGAGAGAGAGAGAGAGAGAGAGAGAGAGAGGTAGGTCACCGGCCTATTGCAAGAGGGTAATATTACTTGAATTTACTTCCTGGAATACATTGGGAAACTTATCTATCTAACTCTCACTCCACAGGCTGTCGACACACACACACACACACACACACACACGGACACACAGACACACACACACTCTCTCCCCCCCCCCCACACACACTTTACCTACTACCAATGACAAAAATCGTGTCTTGGTAAAAAAAGTATATAAATTTACCGTACTGTTCATGGATGTTACTGTACTGAGGCTTTCATTAGTGTTTTTTAGGACCCTGTGATCGTGTACGAGAATTGGAGGCTTCTGATTCCTCCTGACTATGCCACAAAACAAGCTCCTTCCATATAGGTGTGTGTGTGTGTGTGTTTCGTGGCAATATTGGAAGGACTCGTTTACCTCCAATTTTCTGAAGGTCTCTGATTCCTCCAAACTATGCCACGAAACAGAATCCCCTCATTATAACATTATTAAGGAGGTGTGGGAGTAGGGGACAGGCTTGTGGGGGGACTGGGAGGGTGCGGGAATAGGGGGACAGGCTTGGGTGGGTAGAAAGCCTGTCCCCTATTCCCCCCCCAAAAAAAAAAAACCCCAAGCCTGTCCCCCTACTCCTACACCACCCAAAAAAACCCCAAGCCTGTCCCCCTATTCCCACACCCCCTTAACAGTTATATTATTAAAGATATAATATACTTTTGGTACATTGTAGTATCTTCATTCCTCCAAAGTATGCCAGGAAACGAGACCAAATGAACAATACATAATGGTGGCCTGTTATTTTGTTGCTTGGAATAGTTTGGAGGAATCATTTACTCCAGATTTACCAGCCTTCATTCCCTTAAACTTAAATCATCAGACCAGACAAACAACACGACTTTTGTTTCTTACAGACCAAGCACTGATAAGAGAACCCTAATTATAATGAGGGATAAATAAAGGAAAGGGTCACCACGTCGACTCCACACCCAGTAGACGAAAAATTATATTGTTTATGTACAGTCGGTCTCAGAAATTTGTATACACCAACAAACAACCACTGTGACATAAATTTAGACTTCGTAACTACAACTAGAATTTTTTTTTTTTGCACTTTTTTTTTTTTTTGCACATTTTTTTTTTTTTTTGCACATTTTTTTTTTTTTTAGTAATATTATCTTGACTATATTTAATGCCTGAATCTGTAAACAAAATTATAATGCCTACAGTTTTTGCTAAATATTTTTAAGGGACCCTGTGATGTAGTCAGAAAAAAAAAATATATATACATGAGTCCTTTAAATATTGCCACGAAATACACACACACACACACACACACACACACACACACCTATATTATATGTATAGAAGGAGTTTGTTTCGTGGCAAGGTCAGGAAGAATCAGCAAAACCCTGTATCCAATTTTCATACACGATCACAGGGTTAGATGTTGGTAAATCTGGAGCAACCGATTCCTCCAAACTATTCCAAGCAACAGACCATGCACCATTATTGTTGTTTTCCCAATCTGGTGGTCTTGTTTCCTGGTATACATTGAAGGACTCAAGAAAGATGCTCTAATGTACCAAAAGAAAAGTATACTATTTTTTTAACAAATGCTCTGTGTATGAATTTCTGAGGTTGACTGTACACCTAAATATGGATGACTAAATTAATGGATGACTAAATTAATGTTATGAATGGATGCTTGGATGGATGATAACATGAATGGTTAGATGTCGTATTGTAGGGAGAGAGTATGGATGGATGGATGGATGGATGGATGGATGGATGGATGGATGAATGAATAAATGGATAGATAGAGAGATGGATAGATAATTGGATGGGTGAATAAATATATATAGATGGATGAATGAATATATTGACTGATAAAAGGATAGATGGATGGATGAATAAATGGAAGGATTAATGAATGAATTAACAGATAGATAGATGGTTGAATGAACAGATAGATAGAGGGGTGGTTGAATAAAGGAATAGATAAATGGATACATCGATAGATGGATGAATAAATATATAGATGAATGAATATATAGATAGATGGATGAATGAATAAATAGACAAATGAATGAATAAATAGATATATAGATAGATGGATGAATGAATAAATAGACAGATGAATGAACAGATAGACACAACAGACAGGAGTGGATGCAATGATGGATGAATGGATGAGTAAATACAGTTGGTGAATAACATGGATGAAAAACAGGATGGATGAATTAATTAAGAAAAACATAACAATGGAAGCGAGGAATTTGATTAAAAGTGAGGCAGGTGGAAGGGGGAGAGGAGGGGGGAGGGGAGGAGGAAAGGGGGGAAAGGTGGTGGTAGTGGAGCCGTGGGGGGGGGGGGGGCGGGGGGAGCAAGAGGGGGGCGGAAAGGTGGTGGTAGTAGTAGTAGTGGAGGGGTGACTGAACTAGGTGGAACGCAGTCTTACAACCCTCCCCCGCCATCTGACCTTGTATCCCCCCTCCCCCTCCCCCTCCTTCACACCCCCACCCCCACCACCTTACTATCTCCCTCCCCCTCTCCCCCTCCTTCCTTCTTTCTTTCTGCCAAGTCCTCTCTTCCTATATAAGCTATCAATCTCTCCTTCCCCCTCCCTCACCTTTCCCCCTCTTCCCCAACCCCCATCTATATCACCCCCTCCTCTTCTTCTTCCCCCAACCCTCCCTCCTCTTCCTCAGACCTCAACCCCCTTCTCTTCCCCCTCCCTCACATCCCCTTCTCACCCCCAATCCTCACCCCCTCTTACCCCCTCTTCCCCACTCCCCCTTCATCCCCCCCTTATATATAGGCTACCTCCCCCTTTCCCTTCTGGTTCCATACACCCCTCTTTAAACCCCGCCCCCCCCTAACTTTCCCCACGTCTGTCTGTCTGTCTGTCTGTCCCCCTTCCTTCCAAGTAGTTCGCCCCCCTTTCCCCCCCCCCCTCCCTTTCTATTTCACATCCCCCTCTCTCTCTTTTCCTTCTCTCTCTCTCTCTCTCTCTCTCTCTCTCTCTCTCTCTCTCTCTCTCTCTCTCTCTCTCTCTCTCTCTCTTTCTTTTTCTCTCTCTCTATCTTATCTTTTCCTCTGCCAGCTGTTGTTTCCCCTTCACCCTGTCTGTCTGTCTGTCTGTCTGTCTGTCTCTCTCTCTCTCTCTCTCTCTCTCTCTCTCTCTCTCTCTCTCTCTCTCTCTCTCTCTCTCTGTTTACACTCACGAATGTTTGTTTAATTCGATGTTTATTGACAGTTCCTCTATTTATATTTATTTTAGCCGTCTTCACACACGTAAGCAAACCTTCATAAATAATTTTTCTTGTATTCTGTTTACACATATATTTATTTATGCATAAATAAATAAAATATATATATATATACTTTTTTTATGTTTGTAGTCTTGTGTATTCTTTCTTTCACTCGCTTGTCTAATTTCTTTCATTTCATTTCTCTCCTTCTCTTTTCTCTCTTTACTTCCTTGTTTCATTGTCCCCTCTTTCATTCTCTTTTCCTCCCTTGTTTTCTCTCCTTGTCATTATCCTTCACCTTCTCTATTCCCCTCAATTCATTTATTTTCTTCATCTACTTTCGTCCACCCTTTCTTTCTTATTTCATTCTCTCCTTCTCCTTGTCTTCATTCACCATTCTCACTTCCCTCATTTATTCCTCGATTCTCCACTCTCTTATTTCGTCCTTCCTCAATTCCTCCATTTTCTTCCACCCCTCCTCTCCTCCACTCTTCTATGCCTTCTCTTTACTCTGTTACTTTGTTATTCCTTCTGTCATCATATTTCTCTTCTACCTTTCTTTTCTTTCATACTTTTTTCTCATCCCCAATTTTCTCTTCTCTCCTTTCCTTTCCTTTCCCCTCCTTCCTTTCCATCTCACTTCTCTTCCTTTATTCTCTCCCCTTCCTTACCACATCACTACTCTCCCTTTATCTTCCCTCTCTCTCTCTCTCTCTCTCTCTCTCTCTCTCGTCACCTCACCTCCATTACATATGTATCTTTCTCCCCACTTTTCGTTTCTTCCTTCACACTTCTTTCTCATACAATTCTCTCCTTCCTTTCCCTCAAACTTATCCCCTCCCTTAAAACATACATATCCCCCCCTTCCAACTACTCACACATGTACCCCTCCAACTTCTCACCCCCACCACCCACTCACTCTTTCCAACTTCTCACCTGCCTCCCTCCCCCTCCCCCCCACCACTCCCAGTTTCAGTTCGTATTACCCTCACACACGCATCCCAAACTTTTGACAGACCAATGACTGGGTAGGCTATGGCTGAGTATAAAAAAAACAGACATGAACACCTACCGATATGTCAGACCTTTCACCTCATCTCAACCATGTGTAGACCTCTTTGACTCATCTCAACCATGTGTAGATCTCTTTGACTCATCTCACCTTACCTCACCTCATCTCAACCATGTGTAGACCTCCTTAACTCATCTCAACCATGTGTATATACCTTCTTGGCTCATCTCAACTATATGTATACCTACCTTGGCTCATCTCACCTCATCTCACCTCATCTCAACCTTGTGTAGACCTCCTTGGCTCATCTCACCTTACCTCTCACCTCATCTCAAACATGTGTATACTTACCTGACTCATCTCACCTCACCTTACTTCACCTCAGGCAGAATACCTCAGTGACCTTTCTTCTGTTACCTTATAAATCATGTTACCCCCGTCACCTCAAACTCATCTCAACCCAGATACCATAATGATTAATCTATAGTGACCTCATAAATATCATCTTTATCTTACCTTAAGAGGGTGCGGGAGTAGGGGACAGGCTTGGGGGGGAGACTATGTACAGACTATTATTACTTGTGTGTGTGTGTGTGTGATGGTGTAATATTGGCTGTGTGTGTGTGTGTGTGTGTGTGTGTGTGTGTGTGTGTGTGTGTGTGTGTGTGTGTGTGTGATGGTGTAATATAAATGGTGTTGCTTTGAATTCCAATGACCGTACGATAAATTAAGCTAAAGTGCGAGATGAAGAAAGATAACACACACACACACACACACACACACACACACACACACACACACACACACACACACATTGGTCAAACATGCATAAATAAATGTGGTCAACTCTCAATCAGTCAGACAGACAGACATATTGGATGGTTACCCAGTCCTCCAAACTATCCTATAAAACAGATATATATATAAGACAGGAATGGGTGTGGGGTCTGTTTCCTGGTATAGTTTGAAGGACTCAGTAGCACTTCAGTTCCCCCTCCCTCAAAAAAAAAAAAAAAAAAAAAAAAAAAAATCAATAGCAGTTCCCTCAAAAAAAAAAAAAAAAAAAAAAATACGAATGACATAAAATTTTGGACCTTCGAATTTGAATGACTGCAGTAAATTTTAATGACCAGAGAGGCCTATAGTGTTCAAAACGTAGGCCTATTATGATGGATATAGCTGGTGGTCTCGGTCAGTGATTAGGTGAAATTTAAACCGGTAATTAAGTGTGTGTGTGTTTGTGTGTGTGTGTGTGTGTGTGTGTGTGTGTGTGTGTGTGTGAGTATGTGTGTGTGTGTGTGTGTATGTGTGTGTTTGTCTGTATGTATGTGTTGCAGACCGTTTAGAAGGCCGTATCCTGAGTGACGAGACTGTGTGTGTGTGTGTGTGTGTGTGTGTGTGTGTGTGTGTGTGTGTGGCCTGCATGGTGGGGTTGAGGTTAGTGGAGCGGTGTGTGTGTGTGTGTGTGTGTGTGTACTTACCTGCCACTCCTTACACCCTCATACCCGTTATAGACTGAGTGTGTATGTGTATGTGTGTGTGTGTGTGTGTGTGTGTGTGTGTGTGTGTGCAACTGACTGCCACTCCTTACTTACACCCTTATACCACGTTACACACACACACACACACACACACATTCCACACATTCCACACATCCTTTTCACACCTTATACACACACACACACACACACACTCACACACACATACATACAATCACCCATAAGGTCCAGTTTCCTACTCGTCATTATGTAATCACTGGCAGATACAAACAAACAAATAACAAACAAACCAAAGCAAAAGCATAACCCCCTTGGAAGAAGAAATAATTATATACGGTTTTGTTATAAATTTTCTGTCCTATACGAGTTATAAAAAGTACATTACATTTGCTATAAACTGTACACACTATATCTTATACATACATACATACACAATGTATACGAATATTTACTTCTTTATACATATATACATTTATATTTTTATGTTTATTATACATTTATACAGCATATAAGCTATACAAAATGAATACATACACACTTTTCTATATACACACACACAGCCTTACCTCATACTTATTTATAATTATATACATTCATACCCCATACTACTTAAATATACACATACATACATCCATACTCATTACTATTTAAATATACACATTATGTTTCATTCCTTACACACACACACACACACACTCTTCCTAAATATACACATACATAATATTACATACACATTTATACCATACACTTTCTTTCCATACCTACACACACATTAACTACATTCTCTTCCTAAATATATACATACATAATTTATACTGCATACACATATACACCACACACACATACTCATTATACACATACGTACAGTCATGAGCACTAATAAGTATACAGCAACGAAACATACACCCACGAAGTCATTCCAATGGAGATCTTAAAAAAAATAATTATTGTGCCTTTATTTACTGTTTCTCTATATAGGTATTCGAAGCACATGCACCTGTATAACGTATAAGTGCTCGTGACTGTACACCTGATAAGCATACCTACCTATACACACACACACGTTTGTACACTCAGAACTTGTTTGGTTACACTCTGATATTATTATAACTCACAATAATTACCATCAGCATTTATTCTCGTAACACTTTCTCCTTTATGTACCATTATTTTTCTTCTTTCTCGATCGCTCCTCACATCTGCTACCTTGGCTATTATTTTTCATGTTTGTTATTATTACACACACACACACACACATACCACTCTCTCACTCTCTCTCTCTCTCATGTACACTTCAGCAGTCTTCTCTTATTCTCTTATTCTCTCTCTCTCTCTCTCTCTCTCTCCATCAGTTCACTGAATTTACGTAACAATTTCCCATTGATGATGATGATAATAAGGAAGATGTTAATTATGATGACACATTGTAATATACATATGAGAGAGAGAGAGAGAGAGAGAGAGAGAGAGAGAGAGAGAGAGAGAAGAGGAGGTGGTGTCATGGGGAAGAGAAATGAAATACAAGAGAGAGAGAGAGAGAGAGAGAGAGAGAGAGAGAGAGAGAAGAGGAGGTGGTGTCATGGGGAAGAGGAATGAAATACAGGAGTTCCGAGAGGAAGAGTGAGTCAGCGAAGTAGGAGGAGGAGGAGGAGGAGGAGGAGGAGGAGGAGGAGGGAGGGAGGGAAAACAGCTGGAGTGTGAAGGTATAGAAGAAGAGGAAGAGGAAAGGAGGAGAGAGAGAGAGAGAGAGAGAGAGAGAGAGAGAGAGAGTAGTGTAAGGTAAGCAAATGACATAACAGTGTACAAACACACACACTCATGACAACAACAAAAAAAACATACACACACACATACACACATAATTTATATACTAGTTCACGAAGGAAACAAAACAGCAAATCATAATTATAATATACAATGTAGAAAAGTCAATGCAAATCTAAAATGATGCAAGACTTTTCCCCAAATCGATTACACATGGTGGTGCAAACTTATAATAACCTTTACTATTAAGGACCCTGTGATCGTGTATGAAAATTGAAAGCTTCTGTTTCCTTCTGACTATGCTACGAAACCAGCTCCTTCCATATAGGTAATGTTTCGTGGCAATATTTGAAGGACTCGTTAATCTCCAATTTTTTCCCTTAAGTTGGCAAAGTTGGTTAGAGTAGGTAAAGTTGAGTCACCATTTGTATACCCTATTGTAATACTGAAAAAAAAACAAATACGTCTGTGCTTTAAGGCGAAAAGGAATGATTATTATGTTATTATTATTATCGGCTCAGATTCGCGTGGTTCCGTGACGTCACAAGCAGGTGGTGACGTCACGAATGCAGCCCTGACGTCACAAACAACAAACCCTCTCGTGGAAATCATGCATGTTTAATAATTCTACCTTTACCTTCTCGTCTATATCAGTCACTTAGTCCAAGGCAGTGAGATGTACTTAAACAAATCCACGTCTTCCTAAATAAAAAGGACTGAAGTCAACATTAACCACTTAAAACCCCATAAATATAAAGAGGAAGGAGTTTGAAGGATATGGTGTTAATTGGCAACTGAACAGCGAGTGGTGGGGAGGAGTGTTGTTGTGAGTTGCTGGAGTTTTCTAAGAATTGCCAGTATTCACCATCCCTTTCTCTTACTACCACCAACCTCTATCATCCTTCTTTTTGCTTTCTCCGTATTTCTCTCCAGTCATACATTTCTCCCTCGACAGTCAGTCATGTATGTATGTGTATATATATGTATGTATGTATGTATGTATCTTCCCGTTACTAACCAACCAACACGATAATCATTTGACCTGCCTTTCTTTCTTTGCCTTTTTTTTTTTATCTATATCTTAGGTCGATGAATGACTATGCCTGACTGACTGACTATGCCTGACCCGGGGAATTTTATCAACCCGAGTCCTGCCGTAGCGGAAATTTCAGATGAGGTGTCAGAGGTGGTTTGTTGTTGGTTAAAAATGGTTAATTGGTTGGTTAGGTTGGGTATTGTCGGTTTATCAAGAACTAAGAAGAACCAGTCATTCAAGCAGGCAGGTAGTAGTAGTAGTAGTAGTACAACACACACACACACACACACACACACGAGAAATGCCAGTGTGTGTGTATGTGTGTGTGTAGTAATCTGGATTGGTGGGTTGGTAGGTGGGACTGGTTGGTTGGTTGGATGGTTGGTTGGTTGGTATCTGTTGAACAGTCTCTGCCAATAGTATTTTGTGTGTGTTCAGTCAGTTTGTGTGTTCAGTCAGTGTGTGTGTGTTCAGTCAGTGTGTGTGTTCAGTCAGTGTGTGTGTTCAGTCAGTGTGTGTGTTCAGTCAGTGTGTGTGTGTTCAGTCAGTTTGTGTGTTCAGTCAGTGTGTGTGTGTTCAGTCAGTTTGTGTGTTCAGTCAGATTGTGTGTGTTCAGTCAGTTTGTTCAGTAAGTATGTGTTCTGCAAGCTTGTGTTCTAGTAAGCTTACGTTCAGCCAGTCAGTGTGTTTTCAGTTTGTGTCTAGTTAATTTGTGTTCAGTACAGTAAGCTTGCATTCAGTCAGTAAGCTTGCATTCAGTCAGTTTGCTTGTGTGTTTAATCAGTTTGCTAGTGCAT
>JAWZYT010004631.1:0-44349 GCA_034508575.1 Petrolisthes manimaculis
TGTTATAGAAAATTACACATTGAATATAATATAATATGGTACAGTCGGAGGTAAAAGTTTGGTTAATGTTCAGTGGTGACTTGGGTAAGTATATGGCTTTCTTGAGAGAGAGAGAGAGAGAGAGAGAGAGAATTACTTAAACTAATGATAGGAGGAGCTGAGAAACTACTACAGTGTGTGTGTGTGTGTGTGTTACTCTTGGTTGCTCCGGGTCACGTGAGACAACAGGGTGGTGTGTGTGTGTGTGTGTGTGTGGCGTCCCCAGCTGGTCTGTAGTGAGGCTCGTCCCCAGCCCTTCTCACTCACTCTCACTCCCACTCCCTCTCACGTCCTCTGCTGGCTCTCCCTGTTCTCTCTCTCTCTCTCTCTCTCTCTCTCTCTCTTGTTGAGGCTAAAGTATGTGTTATTTGTACAGCTTAATGACCTCTAATGCATACCATAAGATTTAAACACACACTGTACATACATACATACATACATATACACATACACATACACATACAGTCTTGAACATATAAGCACATCCACACACAAACATACACACATAATTGTTATTTATATACAAGTACATACTATCCATATAAGTTTTAAGCTATACACATTCATACACGTCATACTCTTCAAAATTACATACATTATTGGACACACATACAGAGCAGTGAGTCCAATGTGTATATATATAAAGAAAATATAAACACTAATATTATAAAGAAAATAAACACTATAATTTCGGTGTCTTTCTTTCTCGTTCTGTGGTCCAAACTAACTTTTTTCACGACTGTTGTCAAGCGAATATTTTGTGATCTATAGCTCTTACACACATACATACACTGTACACACACACACACTGTAAACACACATATTCACACACATACACTGTAAACACACACAAACATACACATACACAAATACACTGTAAACACAAATACACTGTAAACACAAAAACATACACTGTACACAAACAAACATATACAAACACACACACATACACACACACACACACACACACACACACACACACACACACACACTTTCATACTTAGCATTGCACACTTGAGCCAATATTGTCGAGATAATATAACCTAATATTCAAACGTAATCTAAATTAAACACTCCCAAATTATATACTGTAGTTAGTTAGTTGGAATGCATTGGGTAGATGGTGTGGGTTTGGGTTGGTTTCATTCGTGCGTTGGTAGGTAAATATAGGACTTTTATTTTTATTTGTTTACAAGTGAATTGGTGGTTATTGTAGCATATGTTTGTATTCCCAGTTGGCGTGGTGTTTGGTACGGGGTTATTGCATTTGTGTGTGTGTGTGTGTGTAATTTCTAGGATATAAAGTGTGTGTGTGTGTGTGTGAGTGGGGTTCGTTGTAGTGTGGGTATAATTGGGTTGGTTTTCTGCAGCTACTCTTATATATATATCTCTTTCTCTCACTTTTCCCTTTTTATTATATTTTCCCATCCTCCTTTCCTTCCATCCACTTATCTCCACATTTGAACTTCCCTATTCTCTCTCTCTCTCTCTCTCTCTCTCTCCTCTCTCTCTCTCTCTCTCTCTCTCTCTCTCTCTCTCTCTCTCTCTCATCTCTCTCTCTCTCCACATTCCTCCGCCCCAGGAAGGAGAGAGGGGAGGGGGACAGAAGGGAGGGAAGGAAGGAAGGAAGGGTGGGTTAGAGGGGGCATAAGTTCTCTCTATTGATTGTTACTTGGAGGAGAGGTGAAGGAGGAAGAAGAAGATGGGAAGGAATTAGTCTAGGAAGTGTGGGTGGAAAGGGGAGAAAGAGAAGGAGAAGGAGGAGGAGAGAGGGGAGAATGTGGAGGAGGTGGATGAGAGGGAGAGAAAAGGTGGTGGAGAAGAGGAGAGGAGAGAAAGAGGTGGAGAAAGAGGTGGATGAGAGGAGAGAAAAAAGGGGAGAAAAGGTGGTGGAGGAGAAGAGGGGAGAAAGAGGTGGAGGAGAGGAGAAGAGGGGAGAATGTGGAGAAAGTGGGGGAGGAGAGAAGAGAAGAAAGGTGAGAGGGGAAGGAGGTAAAGTAGAACGAGGAGGAGATGGAGAAAGAGAAGTGGAGGAGGGAAGGAGGAGGAAGTGGTTTAGGATTTAGAGAAGGAGGAGGAAATGTGGTTGGTGATGATAGGGAGGGAAGAGGAGGAGGAGGAGGAGGAGAAGATGATAAAGGGGAGGATAATTATAGAGGAAAAAGAAGAAGAAACGGATAAATAGTGATGAAAGAGAGAGTGAGGAAGGAAGAGATGGTATAAGAAGAAAATATGATAGTGATGGAAAAGGAGGAAGAAGAGAGATGATAAAACGGGTGAAGGCATAGTAAGAAAAAAATTAATGTTGATAGGAAAGGTAGAGATGGTAGAAGAGAAAAAGATGATAAAGATGGGAGGTGGAGGAAGAGAAAGAAAAGAGGAAGAGATGAAAGAAGAGAAATATATGATAAAGTTAGGAGGTGCATGGAGGAATAGAAAGAGATAATAAAAGAGAAGAGAAAGAGGAAGATATGATAAAAGAGAAAGAGTTTATAGAAGAGAAAGATGTGATAGAAGAGGAAGAGGAAGAGAGGAGGAAGAGAAAAAGAAGAAGAAAGAGAGGAGGAAGAGAAAGAGAGGAGGTAGAGAAAGAGAGGAGGAAGAGAAAGAGGTGATAATGGTAGTAGGTGGAGAAAGATATATACTAAAACTGGGGAAGTGAAATGTCATGTCAGGAGAAGAAATGCATAATAAAAGAGGAAGAGGGGGAGGGAGGGATTGATGTGGTGTGGGAGGTAAGGGTGTGGTGTGGGAGGGAATGGTGTGGTGTGGGAGGGAAGGTGTGGTGGGGGAGGGAAGGTGTAGTGTGGGAGGGAAAGGTGTGGTGTGGGAGGGAAGGTGTGGTGGGAGGAAATGGTGTGGTGTGGGAGGTATTTGATGTGTATGTGGTTTGGTTGTGTTGTGTTGTGGTGTTAATGAATGAAATTGGAAGTGATGTGGTTGTGGTTGTGGTTATGATGTAGTGTTGTATTATTGGGTTGTGTGGTGTGAGTGAAAGAACCTGGGCTGTGGTGTGGTTGTGATGTGTATGTGGTGTGTACCGTAGTTGTGGTGTGGAGAGACGGGGTGTGATGTAGAGATAACACACACACACACACACACACACACACACACACACACACACACACACACACACACACCAAGCACTAACCTATACCCCCAACCAACCAGGCCAGCCAGCCAGTCGAACGAAAGTGCTACGTATTAAAATAAAAATGAACAATTTAATCCCAATTGAACAAGCCGATTTAGAGTTGCAGAACGAAAATTGGTGGGATCTATGTTCCTGTGATACCGCCGTAATCATCCCCGACCATGTAAAAGACAAAAAAAAAAAAAATACAAAAAATACACCATGTTAAAAAAAAAATAAAAAAAATACACCATGTTAAAAAAAAATAAAAATAAAAAATAAAAAAGCGCGCGCAAACCAGCTGTGGCGGGAACTCCCTCTCTCTAATTCGGCCCAGATTTATATTTCGGCTACTTTTTATTACCCTCGCCCAAGAGTACTACCACTTATCACATTTCCCGCGGTGATATGATTGAGAGGAAAAAAATAATGTCCCGTTCCAAATACTAGGAGAAAATTAGAAAAAAAAGACATGTAGCAAACTGACAACTCATTTATTTATTATTTTGAATGGCTTGTGTCGTAATAAGGCGGGAAATATATGAATTTTTGGCGCGCCACTGTTGCCACATTTTCATTTTATGTATATTTATATGAATTTATATATATATTTTTGTTATTATTTGAGAGGCTAAAGATTAAGTTTCCGATACCAGTCAGTGAATATTATTTAAGAGACTATTATTTTACGACTTCTGGTTGATTTGGGCTTAGATTAAGTTTTAGTTATAATCTTGTAGTTTATTTACGATGTAACACAGAAATAACATTAAATATATAGGCACAGATGGGTTTTGTGTATTATTGTATTATTGTTTTATTTACGTACAGTCGGGAGGGAAAGTAGGTATTCATTATGTTTAGTGGTTTTATATGACGCAGAGAGAGAGAGAGAGAGAGAGAGAGAGAGAGAGAGAGAGAGAGAGAGAGAGAGAGAGAATAAATACAGTATTTATTACATTCATCTCTCGTTTTCCACATTTTTCTCCATACATCCCATCCCTTCCCCTGTTCTTCCATACCTTCAATCACTATTTCCTTCATTCCTTAATTATCTTTTTCTCCGTTATTCTCTCATTTTCTTTCATTCCCTAGTTTCCTAAATTCTTACTTCATACATTCATTCCATTCCCTCTTCCTGTTTCTCTCCTCTCTCTCTCTTACTCCCTCGTACACACATACACACACACACAACACCACTAAATGCCAGACACCCAAAGTTAAGTCAGAGAGAGAGAGAGAGAGGAGGAGGGAGGGGAGGAGATGGCTGTGGTACGTTTAACTTCAGACAAGGGTACTGACCGTACACACACACACACACACACACACACACACACACACACACGAGATTGCAGAGTATATAGAGATTTTGTTATTATTATTTACATTGATAGAACCACCTAAAAAATGTCCATAATACGCTATGGTGTCAAGGAAACGAATGAATACATATTGGAAACAAGCTTAATGAGAGAGAGAGAGAGAGAGAGAGAGAGAGAGAGAGAGAGAGAGAGAGAGTGAGTGTGTGTGTGTGTGTTGAGCGAGACAGAGTTGCCATTTAGCCTACCAGAGAGAGATAGAGAGAGAGAGAGAGGATGGGAAGGAAGGAAGGCGGGAAGCGTCTGTATGCTTCCCCGTCTTGAGAGCTTCTGGCTGGCAGTGGCGGCTGGTGGGGATCTTCTTTTCGTTGGTGTTTGTGCCTTGTTGTTGTTGTGATGATGGTGGTGGTGGTGGTGGTGGTGGTGGTGGTGTTGTCTGTGGCTTGTTCTCTCCTTTCACGGTCCGCGCTAGGGTGCCAGTGTTGCCATTAAGCCCAACCCCCCCCCCCACAAAAAGAAAGAGAGAGAGAGAGAGTTGCCTATTTACACATGCACACACACAGAGTGAATGTTGAGCGAGAGCCAGAGATGTCCACGAGAGAGAGAGATAGAGAGAGAGAGAGAGAGAGAGAGAGAGGAGAGAGAGAGAGAGAGAGAGAGAGAGAGAGAGTTGCTATTTACACACACACACACACAAACAAACAAATAAACATAGACAAACAGACAGAGTGTGTTGAGCGAGAGCCAGTTATCATTTAGAGAGAGAGAGAGAGAGAGAGAGAGAGAGAGAGAGAGAGAGACCACCCACTCACTCACTCACTCAACGCTAGTATTGTTACATGGACACAATCAACTTACTTCCTCCCGTCCTCTGTAGGGCTAAATAATTCTCCCTCTCTCTCTCTCTCTCTCTCTCTCTCCTCTCTCTCTCTCTCTCTCTCTCTCTCTCTCTCTCTCTCTCTCTGAAATAGCCAAAGAAACAAGAAGTAACCCCCGCTGACCCCAGAAGTAGCCCATTAATAAAAGGTCATTCATTCCCCTTTCATACGCGACCATCATCACACACACACACACACACACACACACACGAAGTCACCGAGATAGATTAATAACTGAGCGTGTCATGAAACAAAATTTACGTGTACTGTTGTGAACAAAAATAATCATCTATCCTCAATTGGAGTACTCACTATTCAAAACAATAACATTATAATTATGAGAACGTGAAAATATTATAGTAGTCAGCAGCTAGTTTGATTGAGTTATTCATATGTGTATCGAAACTTATGTTCCAGGACTGTACGGTAACTACCAGCAGTCGTGGACAGCTAAGCTACAGCATCTATCTATAGTTCATCCCACTCATGAAACTGTACCACCAAACCTTGAGATAAAACAATGTAAACATCATTAATTATGGAAGGGTAAAGCTAAAAATAGGATATAATGATTATGCTGTAGCGAATTCTGTTCTAGGTTATAGTATAGTGGGTTGGGTATGAAATATTATTGGCTTCAAACTTTCTTTAACATACAGAACATCACCACTTAAAAAAAAAAAAAAGATTCTGTGGAGGGTTTGTGGTTCGATTCGACATCCCAAATTAACCTCGGTGTTCAAAAAGATTGTGGGGTTCAATTCAACATCCCATATTAACTTCGTGTTCAAAAAGGTTCTATGGAGGGCTGTGTGATTCGATTCGACATCCCAAATTAACCTTCTATTAAAAAAGATTAAGGGGTTCGATTCGACATCCCAAATTAACTTCCCGTGTTCAAAAAGGTTCTGTGGAGGGTTGTGTAGTTCAATTCGACATCCTAAAATTAACCTCGGTATTCTAAAAGGTTCTGTGGTTCGATTCGACATCCCAAATTAACCTCGTGTTCCCAGGCTAGCCCAGTGTGGCGTGAAAAGAGCCTACGTGGCAACTCTTGGCTATGGTGGTCGGCGCGCGTCCTCTCTCACTCAAGGTCACATGATGCACTGGTGACGTCACTGCTTGTCTGCATGCTACACCAATCACGAGTCTCAAGACATAAGTGGGCGGGGTCATGTGATCCAATCAGCGTGGCCCGATAGTGTGACGTCATACATCCATACAAGAATCCCACCAATAGAGTTGCCATATTCTGTAATAGTTACGTAAAAGCACACACCATAATCGCTCGTAAGACATGATAGATCTATATTCAAGAACTACACGTGGTGGTGGTGCATACGATGGGAGTGGTACGATGGCTCCATAGACTAACAAATAACAGAGCCATCGTACTCGTACATACCATGCCATTGTAAACACCACGGAAGTTAAATTCTTGCATATTATGAATTGAATAAGTGATGACACGTTCGCGGTCGCTCAGTAAATGTAACCTAGTAACTATATTATTATTTAACCTTGATCAACGGAGCATCTCTCTCTCTCTCTCTCTCTCTCTCTCTCTCTCTCTCTCTCTCTCTCTCTCTCTCTCTCTCTCTCTCTCTCTCTCTCTCAATAATGTAGCTTAGCGATCTCTCTCTCTCTCTCTCTCTCTCTCTCTCTCTCTCTCTCATCTCTCTCTCTCTCTCTCTCTCTCTCAGCGATTAGTTATAGTGTGTTTTACAATCCGGAAAATTGACATTTATATTATTAATTCTGTTCTCATTGCAACGAATTAATCTCTATATCTGGATGAGAGAGAGAGAGAGAGAGAGAGAGAGAGAGAGAGAGAGAGAGAAGGAAGGGGGGGGGGTATCAGCTGGCATCTTTATATTGTGTACACCTTCCTAACTTAATTAAGGGACCCTGTGATGTAGTCCAGAATATATTGTAGATAAATGAGTCCTTCAAATAATTGCACGAAACACACACAAATGTCCAATATATATACTTCTCTAATATGTCATAATTTTTCTCCAAGTTAATTAATAAATGTTGTCCAGTTTTTCCAAGCAGTACACACGTTTTTAATTATTCTAGTCTAATCTGTCATATCTTCGTGTTAATTAATGTTTACAGGCATGTATAATTTTCTGTAACCATATTCTTGAAAGTTAATTAATGTTTTCCAGCGTTTACAAATGTAACCTGTATTTTTCTAACTTGCCATAACCCTGATTTCAATGTTGCAGGTTTATTATTATATTATTTCTACAACAATCTTTTCATTTTCTCTAATTTTATCCGGTGTTTCATTTTATAATTATTTCTGTAACCATATATTGAGACCCAGTCGGGGGATATTGTCTGTAGTGATGTGGGCAATACTTGTAAGGGGGTGTGGAAGTAGGGGACAGGCTTGGGGGGAGGGTGCGGGAATAGGGGACAGGCTTGGGGGGGTTGGGGGTGCGGGAATAGGGGGATAGGCTTGGAGTGGGTAGAAAAGTCTGTCCCCTATTCCCGCACTCCCCTAATCCCCCTCAAGGCTGTCCCCTAACCCCCCTCACCGCCCAAGCCTGTCCCCCTATTCCCACACCCCTTAAGAGTTTTAGCGCCCCTTGGCCCCAGCCACTCCCATTCAGTTCATCAACAGTCCATCTTTTCTTTCTATTTCCTTCCTGCTTGCTGTCTCACCTCTCTATCACCTCCTGGTGCTCTATGACCTCGCTGTTGTGGGTGGTGCCTAATATCAATCAATCAATCATATTCTCGAAAGCTAATGTTGTCTAATGTTTCCAGGCAGTACATGTGGAGGGTCAACTAGAGGCGGAGAGCTTCAGGTGTTTGTGGGTGGGGGTGTAAGGTGTATGACAAAGCCTCCTGCTCTGTGTCATGGGCTGGAGCGACACGTCCTCACACATGGCGGACACAAACCCTTCAAATGTATCGTCGACGGCTGTGGACAGAGATTCACGTCGCAGGTATGGCAGTGTTTATTTTTGTTTAATGTTGCTTCAGTCCTGGTTTGATCACTTAACATTCTGGTGTTTATCTTTTTTCCCTGTTTGATCGCTTAAATATTTAGGATTAGTTTGTGTTGCAGGGTAAGGGAGGGAGGATTTTGTTGCTACTTTGGTACTGACGTAATCACTTAAATTTTGTGTAGGTTTGTGTTGCAGTTAATTAAGGGAGGGTTTTTTCTGCTGCTTGGGTGTGTGTTTGAGAAACACCATCTTTCTGTGACTCAAGTGTCTGTTGGAGATTTAATTATCATCTTTCAGTTCAGTAGTGTAGTTGAGAATTAGTATCATTCAATTCCTTAGCTTAGGTTGGAGAATTAGCAATTTTGGTGACTCAAGTGTGTGTTGCACATTGCAGAACATGCTGGGACGGCACGTGAACCATCACTTCAGCACGGCAGCCACCACCCCCTCACCCCGGCCCCCCACACAGCCCTCTCCCACCAAGCTTATAAGGAAAAATGGACGCAAGTGTCGCTATAGAAAGAAGCCGTGGTCAGGTGAGTTGTCCTGTTGATGTTTTTATCTATGAGTTGTTTGAAGTTACAATAGTAAGGCGGTACATAAAGTTACACACACATAATGGTAAAGTTACAGTAGTTTCAGCATAATGTGGTATAGATAACATTACATTTGATGAAAACTTACATTTTAAGAGCTTGTTTAAAGTTTGTTGCAGTTCACAAAGTTACATTAAGTTGGATGTGACACAATATAGTATTGTATAAGTATTAAGTGTTATTTTAAAGTTATATTAAGCTTACTATGTACAGTATATAGCCCGGTGGTGTAGAGGTTAGCGTGCTCGGCTCACATCCGAGAGGGCCAGGGTTCGAATCCCTAGTCGGGTGGAGACAATTTGGGATTGTTTCCTTAAAAGTGTAACCCCTGTTCACCTAGCAGAGAATGGGTACGGGACGTAAGTTGAGGAGATGTGACCTTACTATCCCAGTGTAATTGGCCTCGGGGCGAGGGGCACGCGGAACCTCTCCCCTTTGAGATTTCCCTAGCAAAGGGCTACCTCCAGCATGGAGATACTGTATATATAAGTATATATAAATATATATTAAAAAGAAATGTAACTTTGATGAGACAAGTGACAGATTTGGTTTAAGTTACTGAGAAGTTCGTATTAAGATAAAGTTACCGTAAGTATCACTTAATTTAATTGGATGCAAATTTTATGTAAGTTGAATTTGCAATACAGTAAGTTACATTTAATTAAGTGTAAGTTACATTAATTTTATGTAGTATTAAGTTATGGTAAAAATAGATTGAAATTTCCTTTTTTAAATCAGTCAAGCCTGGCAAACCATTCTCTACTGCATTGTCTCTCAAATCTGTGTAAAAACACACACCATTTATTATGACAAAATTATTCTTGCCCTCAGATCTTTGTATACTGTAGTGTTAATAATTTATCTGACCTGTTCTTCCCTCCCTCCCCTCCCTTCCTTCCTTCCTTCATCTACCTCTGCGTACGTACAGAGACAAGAACAAAGGTGTCAGCCCGTAAGTAAAGTTTTTATATTATTATTATGGACATATTACTTGTGGTTCCAATGGTGGGTTTTCTCTTGGGAATGGGTTTATAGTATTTTATCCCTTGTTTTTTATTATATGTGCACATTTTTGGTTAGCCTACTGTGTACATATTCCTCATGGTTTTAAGGTTTTTTTTTTTTTTTTTTGGTAATTGTGATTTATTTTATCATTTGTTTATTATATGTGCACTCTTTGGTTTAGCCTATGCACCGTCTTGCTGTCTTGCGTTTCACACTAAACTCACTTTTTTGTTTGGGACTCATTCATACTCAGGAATCATGCATTTTTCTGTATTGTTCGTTCTATACTGTCCTGTACGGTTTGTCCTGTTGTCTTTTGTTGTAGCACGATTCCCTCAATTGAGATTATGGTTTTCTGGCCTTTTTTACAACCCTCTCAGGGTGGTAATATTAAACTTACTCTTCGACGAAAAGGTGTTTCGTCACTAAATTAATAAACAACAAAATAATAGCAATTGAGTGACGAAGAAAACTTTTCATTGAAGAAGTTTAATGATCTGTACAGTTACTACCCTCAGTCTTATCACTCAGGGTTTATGTATACACTCCTGTTCATCTTATACCTGTACATACTTTCTTGATGCCTTTGGTTTATGAAGCACTGATCATTAATTAATTTGCTTGACTCATTTTATTTTTTGTGGGGGATCCGTTTTTTCACCCTTTTCATGACTCTCTTAGGCTCGTTACTTAGGATTTGGACGCCTGTATGATTAATTGGTTCCCACGCCCGAGGTAACTGAATAATATACAATACTGTATATAATAAAAAAAAAATTGTAAGCAAATTTATAAACACACACAACTCAATCATCAGCTGGAGGTAAAAAAAATAAAAATGAAATAAAACAATAAATAAATGAATACTGTATATAAATAAAAAATTATTTATAAACAAAGTCTGATCAAGGCCAAGGTTGTGTGTATGTGTGTCAACCGAGCCTGAGAGTGCAATTTTTTTTTTTTTTCATAGTGGAGCCACTCTCTTTATTTAATTTATTTTTTTGGTTTGTGTATACTGTATATATTTTTTCGCTTGGTTCTGTGTCTTAAGAGGTACAGTAGTACAGTGTTTGTAAATCTGGACCAACCGATTCCTCCAAAGTACTGTACATACAGCTTGGCAGGAAACAGGACCAGATGAATAGATAAAAATAATGGTGCCCTGTTGTTTGGAATTGTTTGGGAGGAATCAGTTACTCCAGATTTACCAACACTGTACTTCCTCCTTAACAAACACTGCCTAACCATTTATGATTAAGGAGCTTGTGATATATGCAGTCAGAAATTATTTACAGGATGCTGCAGAGTCCTCCAACCATTGCAATGAAACACCATTCACATTAAAAAATTACATATATTTGTTTCATGGCAGAGTTAAGAGGAATCATTAGCCTTCAGCTTTACACTCACAGGATTTAATAATACAATTGCCAGACTGGAGTTTTCTATTTTCTCCAAACTTATTCATTTATTGGACCACTTGAATGTGGAAATTTGTTTCTTGCACAGTTTGGAGGAATCGGTGGTCATCAGTGTAATAGGGTAGTCCTTAATTAGCTGGGGATCTCTTGCAGTCGGATGTACTGGTTTCTCCAAAGCACTCCATAAAACAAATCCTATACCTGTATGCTGAGGTAGTCTGTTTCTTAGCATTGTTTGGAGGAATCAGCACTTTTCTGACCACACACAAACCTACGTGTATTGATGTTTGTATTAGAACTGTACATTGGTTTAGTTTAGAATTGTGAGGAGTGGCAGGAGTTTTATTGAGAGTTATATGACAACAACTGTACCATGTTTTACCATGAGAAAGAATTTACTGGTTATAACATGACAACATCTTTACCAAGTTTTACCCTGAGAAAGATTGTGCTCGATCTATGACAACACAACAGCTGTAACTTATTATACTGTGAGAGAGATTGTGCTGGTTATAATGCAACAACAACTGTATTGTACCTTGTTTTACCATGAGAAAGATAAGCACAGCAGGACACTTAACACCTCCACCTTGTCCCTGCAGCGGCCCGAATGTTTGACATGTTCGACGTTGGGGTGATGGAGTGCCTGCGGTGGCGGCTCATCTGTGTCACGCAGGTACAAAACGCCAGCAACACCAACGCTACTCCCCCAGGCCAAACCTTCTCACTTAGCCCCAAGGTTAGTCGGAAAGAATAATTGTCACCACAAAGAGTATCAGTCAGTCTCTCTTAAGTCTTTCCAATCGCCATCCACTCGTGATAAGTTTGCTCTAAGTCTCTAAAGTTTTTCAAGCACTTCCTACCTTTTTCATAAACTTTCTACACCAACTGTCTTACTGAAAACACTTGATACCTACATCCATTGCCACCACAAAATCCTCCTTGCTTCTTCACTCATCAACTTGTCTGATCTTTCTCATTGCCTATCACTAACCATTCTGCCACTAATCATTGCTGTCTGTGCTTAGCAAACTTGTACCAGGAAGTGTTGCAAGTATGTGGTATAGAGGGAAGACTTATGAATGTGGTAAACAGCTTCTATTTTGGTAGTGTACTGTAGCTTGTGTGAGAATAGATGAAGAACTAAGTGTATGGTCAAAACATTTAATGCAATATAATGTACAGTACAGTACAATACAATATCAACATCAACATCTAAGCAATGCATTTCACCTTAAAGCAATATACAGTACATACAACTAAGCAATATATTTCACCTTCCAGATTCTTGCAATGCGAACCTGCTCGAAGGGCACCAAAGAAGTGCTTGTAAGATGGTTACCCCAAGGAGTGTAAGTACAGAGGTTTCTTTAGCAAGGATATATTTCAGGAACAGCGTCATGGTGTTGCCGTAAAGTATTGTAACCCTGTGGTGATGTAGTTGGTGTAGACTTTACCAGTGGGTTATAAAAGTATTATATAATCCTGAACCTGATCATCTCAAAGCATGTCAAAATGTTTTTAGTTGTTTCAAGAGCAGTTTGGTCAATGGTACCTAAAGTTTTGTTACATAAAGTTAGTTTTTAAAAAGTTTGTCACCTTCCAACACACTAGTAAACCTACGTTACCACCGGGTTACAAAGCTTTAGATGTGCGATAACACCATTCCTAGATTTCGGTTTAGGTCAGGCAGTTATTATGTTACAATTCATGTTCACCTTAATGTTTCTCATATCTTTCAGTACAGAAACATACAACCACCTCGATTCCTTCCATACTGGTTAGTCGTTGCCCATTCTTACTCAAGTGTTTAGAAACCTTTTATCTGGTCCCAGGAGTGAGCAGTACAGTGGTGGATCTAGACACAAATTTAGTCATTGAAGACACTCAAGGGTTGGAACAATTTGGTTCTCATGGAGGCACATATGAAACTCCTTGGGGATATTGGATGGGGTACATACCCTGGATCTGCCACTATTAAACATTCTGCAAATAGATTCAACATGTCAGAGTGGCCAGCAAGTGTGGGCTCAAGACCCACCTTTGTCAGTGCTGCGTCTCATAAAATATAATCTGTCTGGGTCAAGCCCATAATGGACACCTGAAGTACACTCAAGACAGTAGTCTAGTGTTGGTAAACCTGGAGTCACTTATTCCTCCATACTATCCGAAGCAACAGGCCACCATTATTTTTGTTAATCTGGTCCTTGACATACTGTACTTTGAAGGAATCACGACACTCCAATGTACCAAAAGTATACTACAGTATTCCCTTAAGGGGTGATCCTCTTGTTGGTGAATTGAAAGGTCTCTGATTTCTCCAGACTATGCCACAAAACAGATCCCCTTTTAGTACCATGGAAGGCATCTGTTTCCTGGCATAGGTAGGAGGAATCACTAGCACGGCACAGGCTATGGCCTTCCTCAGAAGCTCCGGGCTGCTCTGCCAGACAGCTTGAGGAACTTCAACAACAACAACAACAACAACTACAACAACAACAGCTAACTTACCAATTTACCAACAAAGGAATCTCTCCTTAAATGTTCTATAGTATAATGTGCATTGTGAAATTACTGCACCAATCTATTTCACTATTTTTCCCTTCGTGACCAAAAATTACCTCAGGTCAGCTACAGAAACTTAGGAGTAGGTCACACTGTTGGAGGGATTAATGCAATGGCCTTCTGATCTTCATAATAAAAGAGGTTTATTTGGTTAGTTTAATTTGTGGTTGAAATATTAATTAATGACATAAAGTACAGTAAACCCTCCTAATGCCTGGCTTCATTAATTACTGTACTGTGTTACTGTATATTGTTACCGTATGTCATTAGATCAACAAAACCTCTCGGTACACAGTTTCATTTCTCTCAGTACAATCCAAATACAGAAGCACAGTGTATGATGAGGCTTTACTCTACAGTATGTACCTAAATTATTAGAATTGATTAACCCCTAAAGGACCGGGCCCGGCATATGACGGGTTGCCGCTAAAGGACCGAGCCCGGATTGCTAAAATTTCCCAAGGTTAAGGAATTTTCCCCAATTTTTTTTACTCCAGACGTTGGCTACACTGGTTTACAGTAGGATGGGATGCTCAGACTGAGTACACACTGCCTTTTCTAGGGTAAAATTGAGGGATTATTGATCTTGTTATGTCCGAGTGTGTTGGTGAGTGACTTAGCTGACGAGCGCCTATCCCCATTTTCTACTACCTCGCCACGGTCAGTGCACCCACCCAAACACTAGCGCTCAACGTACGGCGACAGTACCTCATTCAACTCGTCGTAATTCTGTAACCATTAAACCTACAGACTTCCCATTGGTACCAATCGAAAGAGGAAGAGTTGCTCGTTCTCATAGTACTAAAATAATTCACTCGTTCGTTGTAGGTTAAGAGTACAGAGCATGCGAAAACAGGCTATTTTACGTGTTTTTCACTCAACCCCCGGTCCTGGGAGGCACAGTATTTTCACTACCCCTGGTCCTTTAGGGGTTAAGGCTGAATTAGATATTATACTTGTGATGTAGTGTGGCCAATCTCTGTGTGAGTGTGTTGGCTATACTGTCTGTATCCCTTGCTATAGGAGGACGATGGGAATTTCAGTGACATCTTCAGTTTTGTCTCTTTGATCCAGCCATGTTGATATAAGGGGAGAACTTGTGAGGTAAATTATTGGAGGGCTACTGAATCCTCCACACTATGACACAAAGCAGATCCCCTATTGCTAACATTGAGGTGATTTGGTTTCCTGGGTTAGTTTAGAGGAATCAAGAGCCCTCCAATTTACTACAATTAGGTTCTCCCCTTAAAACTCAAGTTGATATTTACAGGATCATTAAGATAGTGATTAACTATTAGACATCTATAGTGTTTCCATCCCACAAGGGAATACTGTAGTTTGTTTTCAGGTCAAGAAAACTTGACAAAAATTAACATTGTCCAATGGTTAACTTCTGTATGCTGTACTGTGATGCCAATTTTAAGATTTGAAACTCTTGTAAAATTTGTATGGAAATGTCTCCATGGCTTATGGATGACTGTGTGAATATGTATGCAAATTGATAGACAAGGGAGTGATTGTTCATTTGCATCACAACATTTCCTGGTCACCAAGGCTATATATGGTACCCCGTGATGTAATGAGAAAATTGGAGGTTAGCGTGTTCTTCACTCATTGCCACAAAACACCACCCGTAATGAAGGAGCTTGTTTCGAGGCATAGTCAGGAGGAATCAGAAGCCACTAAGGCTCATAAACAATCACAGGGTCCTTAATTATATGAGACCAGACTAGTGTAATTTTTTTATACCATATTTCTGTATCGCTACCATATTTGTTTGATATGGAACAGACTTGTGTTTTGATTTCTTACAAGACACTTTTATATTTCATATGCATTTATTTACATTCTAATAATGTTTATAAATGGACATGTGGCATTTCTTGATGACTTTATATGTCTGCTCATAACAACATAGCAGTGTATAAAGTACATATATTGTATTGGTGTTTATTTCCATCATAGCAATCTAGTTGTTGATTTCCTCATGACACTTGTCTAATAATGATGTACTTTTGTTGCAGCCTAGCGGATGAATGGTTGGCTGCAGATGAACTTGAGTCAGTGAAGAAGGTGGGACTGGAGCAGCTGTCCTCGGAGGCCAAACAGACAGTGTCCCAGCTCTGTTACCCAGGCCGCCCTCGCCCCCATCAACACAGACGCAAGCAACCTTCATGTCCAAAATCTCTATCTTTAGACGTAACTAAAGCTGTGTGATCTTAGGGAAAGAAAAAAATGCAGTTATTTTTTTTAAAGACAAAGTTAGGTCTTGATCTCATTCCATTATGTGTGTGTGAGCATTCCTGGTGAAGGAGTGATGGGGATGCTGGCGTACATACTTGCTGGAGCTCAGAATGTTGGACTTAACAGGGTCGTGTGGTAGAAGCATCATGGTTCAGGCAATGACAGGGATCAGTGCAGTGACACAACACACAGTTCTTTATACCCGTCAACACCTGCACCATGGTTCTTCTGGCATGTGATTCACGTTGTAAGAAGCCAAGTGAATGGACCAAATATTGGACCAAAAAAGTTGATATTCTGTGCTAATTAAAAAAAAAAAAAAAAAAAAAGAGAAGCATGTATCTTGTGTACAGTTGCATCATATTATGTATATTTGTAAATAGTGTGAGAGTTGAACAACCAGCCTAGTGTTTCCACTGCCAGGAGCTCTTGTTCTATTTACCATGTGTAAGAGGGTCAAGTGACTCAAGTGATAGGAACTCATTAATTCTTCGTAACTCGTGAGCCTAAAAGAACGTTGCTGCTCCCAGAACTATACTTGGCATCTCATTTACATGCACATAACAAAAAGATAGAAATGATGGGTAGTTGATGAGCAGCCTTCCGAAGCCAGACAATCGCCCCGAAATAGTTGTTGTTGCACTGGGTGGAGAGGTACGATTTGGGCAATGTTTAAATATTTTTCCAACCACAAATCACACACCCCGAACCACACAGCGATTGAACGACTTCGGAAGGCAATGCTCCTGTTACCTTATGCAACATTTTTTTTATTCTAATTGTTGTTAGAGAATGCAAAGTGTATTTACAAAAAGAAATGAGAATATAATCTACTTTTCACCATACCTAGCGAAGAGGAATACGGTTACGGTAATATTAAAATGATTCATGTTAATTTTAATTAGTGTCCCCCCCGTAGAGATGAATTAACTAAGTGAGTGTAGACTAGCTGCCAATGATCTGTGGAGTGGCGATGGTGATAGACGGCCACTCAGACCCACCACTGCCAGCCATTCAGGAACATCTCGGTCAGACCAACCACCAACCACAAAACGGGTGCCCCGCTGTGTGACTGTTTGCTGTATGTGTGTGTGTGTGTGTGTGTTTGTGTATTTGTTGTGATGTGGCCTGTATGTTGAGTGTGGCTGTTGTGTGTGTGTGTGTTTGTGTGTGTGTGAGTTGAGTGAGCATCATGGCCTGTGTGTTGAGTATAATTGTCGTGTGTGTGTGCATATGTGTATTTGTTGTGACATGGCCTGTGTGTTGAGTGATAATTACACTCACTTTGCCTAATGGTGTGTTAAACTTCTCACAGATATTCTTCCTGTTCTGTCTGTGTTATTCTCTTTGTCAAGCTCAGCCAGTTCTTAATCTATTTCTTGTCTTCAACTTTATTTTTTCTATGATACATCCTTATTATCCTTTTCTCAGTTCCTTCATTTCTTTTCTTTCCATCCTCCCCATCCTGCTCTATCCCTTCACTCATCTATCCTCCTTTCTCTATCCAATCTCTCTCTCTCTCTCCTTTTCTCTCACAAACGTTCTCTCTGTGGGTGTATTCTTCTGCGCTCGTGTGTGCATCTGTTGGTGTACATGTGTGTATCTTTTGGTGTGCGTGTGTATGTCTTTTGGTGTGCATGTGTGTCTTGGTGTACATGTGTATATCTTTTGTTGTGTGTGTGGGTCTTTTGGTGTGCGTGTGTGTCCTGGTGTACATGTGTATATCTTTTGGTGTGTGTGTGTATATCTTTTGGTGTGTGTGTGTCTTGGTGTACATGTGTATATCTTTTGGTGTACATGTGTATATCTTTTGGTGTGTGTGTGTATATCTTTTGGTGTGTGTGTGTGTCCTGGTGTACATGTGTATATCTTTTGGTGTGTGTGTGTATATCTTTTGGTGTGTGTGTGTATATCTTTTGGTGTGTATGTGTCTTGGTGTACATGTGTATATCTTTTAGTGTGCGTGTTTTGGTGTGTATGTTGTCGTGTGAATGCAGTCTTGTTTACCTTTTTGTTACTAACCAAGTCCTTTAAGCTTTGGACTTTTAACGTGGGGTCTGACATTAGATGGTTCCTCGTATGCCAACACTGCCCATATTATTAAGATTATGGTCATTATTATTATTATTATTATTACTATTTTTATTATTATTATTATTATTATTATTATTATTGTACTGTGTTTTTGTATGATTAATTTGTTTTCACCCATTTTTTTCATGTTCAATCTGTTCTCTACACACACACATTGTCCCGTACCCATCATTCATAGGACTGTCTTTCCATGTATATTATTATTATTATTAGTATTCCCTAATGCAGTGTAATGTCGACTGAGTCCCACCAAGGCTGTAGTCGGCCGTGTCTCAACGTTTTCATCTTCAGTGTTCTGTTCTTACCATATGTTTACTGTAAGCCTTTGTTGTCGAGGTTTCGTTTGTTTTTATCTTTTTTAAATGTTAGTGTTACTGATATTGGTTGGATTCATTGTTTCTGACTGCTTCTTTGTTGTTTTTTTGTGTTTATTTATTTTTTTTTCATTTTTTTTTTTTATTTCTCCTCCCGAACTGCCCACCCCGCCCTGCTTGATGGCAGGCACAAGAGGGATGGTGAGTATATCCTTTCTATTCCTGTTGCTTCCCATACCCAATATTGGTGCCATAATCTACCCAAAAGAAAACCAAACAATAACAAAAACAAGAGTTCACCCCTAATATACTCCCCTCCCTCACCTGCCCCGGCCATGGTTGGCGATTTAATGCCTTTTCTATGATGATGAATGCCTTTACTCTACTACATCCAACGTTCCGATGTTTTTACGTACTCTTTGAAGCATTACAACTGATAGTGATACGGTAGATGTGCCTGAGGACCATCACCAAAGTGCATTAATTTTTAACCAGGTATAAAGGCATTGGTTTCCTGCAGTTGACGAGACTTTAATTACAGTACTTTCTGTATTTTTTTTTTCTTTTGTTTTTAACATTTTGTAATATTTATAAATTGTAAGTAACTACTTGTTTTTCTCTGTTAATTATTGGTGTAATTTGTCTTATTTTTATTGAATTTCTTAGTAAAAAATAAGAAGGGAGAAGAGGGATCCAGTGTTTTTTCCTTGTTGTAAACAATGCAGTAAAATAATTTGTACTTTAACTTAACATTTATTTGCAGAAAAATCACTAGATTGGCAACAGTGGCCTTGCGTTCCCCTTCCCTATTTTTAATGACTTGTCCCTCGTCAAGCATTGCAGACAGCCAGACAAACAAATTTCATAATCGCTCAAAATGATCTCTATCTCTGGTTTTGTAGAGATGTATGTACCAGACAAGTGATCTCTCCTCCCACCACAGTTGTTGCCGTGTGACTTGGTAGAAGATCACCCATTGCTGTACCTCAGTGATTTTAGCCTCTATACAGCATAGTTATATACTTCATTGTTGCAGTCATATTTGATTATTATAATGGTTAATTAAAGATTTCATGATTGTTGCATTCCCTATTTTAGATATCATCATTGGTTATTGCAGCTGAGAAGCAGCCTTAACTGCAAGTCTCATATATATTTGAATTTGATGCTCAGATTTCTTTCCTGATTCATAATGGCAACGGAGTTTTCCTGTGATGATCAAGTTGTCTCATGTTAGAAGATGTAAATCACAGAGTGCAATGTATGGATATATCAGCTGTCATTTTTCAGTACTTATAAGAAACCCTCCCCAGGCCTAAGACAGATTTGAAAGCAGTACAAAATTTGAGTTGCTAATCATATGTTCTTAGGATAATATTAATGTTCCATCAATTTATACCTAAAGTACAATTGTTTATGAGAAGGCGTGGGTAATCTTCTACCTGTACACCAAAATTGTAATGGTGTGAGTTGTCCGTATGTACAGTCACTCCGATGTACTAGTCACTGTGGGTGGACTAAGGGTTGGGTCTGTGGCAGCAGTTTGAACGTGTGCCTCCTTAGGAAAAAATAGTGAGCAAATGTAAACACTGAGAGAGCTTGACAGATTTGGAGCTTTATTTAGGGGAAGGAATAAACCACTACTGAAGGAGCTGGTGATGTTGAAGGGAAGCTGTCGGAAAACTGGTTACTACAGATTCCTCCACTATTACTGAAATAAACTGTTTACGTTTCTTTGCACAATATGAAGAAACCGTTAATACCTTGAAACATACACAAAATTGTTCACTGTCACTATACAAAGACCAGGACATGAACTTCCCAATATTAAACTTATTTTCTACAATCTATGTATGTCAAGTTTGATCTCATTTAATTTTGCTTTATCATTCTGCTTTTCTCACTACCGTTTCTAACATTCACTGTGTATCGGTTTGAACACCTCTCAAATACCGTATACTGTACACTTCAACAACATCATGCACATACCATCTCCCTTAGTGTAAAATCTGGTATCAATAACAAAATGTGGTCGTTGTAGATGCTTGCTGGCGTGTTGTATTTTCCTGCTCGGCCTGATATCAGTTTGGATCCCACCAGCTCTTTCATTGGTGTTGTTTATTCCTTGAAACAGTTTGTCGAGGGTGGTAGGCTGACTGTATTCGTATTTACACAGCTTTACCTATAATTTTGTTCTTCTGTAACTGATGGTAGGTATCCACAGTCTGTGTTATGTCATAATATTTGCTTTGTTTGTCCATAGTCCATGTCATTCATTACCTTTGCTTCTTTCTGATTGGCTGAGGTGAAAACTCTTGGCCAATCACAGTTTACCCTCAAAGAATCAGAGTTGTGGATATTTTTACCATCAGCAACTGGACAACAGATGTTAGGGTCATTCATAGCCAAGGATCTCACTCTCATACTGTCACATGATGATTTTAGGAGGAAGAAAGGAAGGGAAGAATGAATGAATGAAGTAAGGAGTTGTATAAAGTAATGAATGGAAGAAAGGAATGAAAAGAGAAGAGAGGGTGCTCGGACGGAAGAAAGGATTAAATTAATGAAAATGGAAGGAAGGATTTAGTAATAAAGGAATAATAAAAGGATGAAGGATGATAGGAAGGAATGAAAGGAGAGAGAGGAAGATGTAAATTATTTTAGTAGTCAAGAAGTTTTATTTATTCTCAGGTGTCTGTTTTGTATGTGATATATTATTACCTCAGCTGGTTCAACTATTTGTACTTATTAATTATTTAACATGGGCATTCTGTCTGGTCTACCCAAAGCATTGAGTCTCTAGAGCACTTCACTAATGCCAGTTTCTTTGGGGCTGGTCTCACAGTGGTGGTAACTCACTCTTGGTTCGGTTCCCTCCCAACCAACCAACCAACCAACCAATCAATCACGCAGTCTGTAATAGTTGGCTGTCTTTATAACCTGATTAAAATAAGCCTGCTTCCTCATCCCGTTTCTCGTGTGTTACGGTAAATCTGTCGCAAATCATGACTCTTTATGAAAACATTTTACTTACAATAATACCATGTACAAATTAAATAGTGCTTTACTGTGTAGAAATGAAGAAAATAATAATGTCCATTTCAGTATTTGAGGATTACCGTAACAGATGGGAAGCAAACGTTTGGTGAGTTTTGCCAGATATAAAAAAAAAAAAAAAAAAAAAAAACATACCTGTAGTTCCACACTCAACACATGCATAAAAAAAACCATAAGCTGCTCAGTTTAGTAGCCAGATTATTACAGACGTCAGTTAGTTAGTCAGTCAGTCAGTCATTTGGTCATAAGGCGCATGCACATCCAGTATTTCAGTCACCCATTCAGTACGTCAGTCATAAGTCTCGCATAGAGTAGTACATATTTTACTCTGATTCGGTGCTTACTTAGGAATGGCTGTGAAAAAATTGGTCCACTGTTGTATTATTGAAACCGATGAAGGCCAATAGTAACTGCAGTGATATTTTAGCCAAGCTCTGATTCAGGCTCTCTCGGTGTGTAGTGTTGTATTCAGTTTATTTCATATCTTTGAGGGACAGAAAATTCAGTGATTAATATGCTAATTTTATCTACCAGTGAAAGATTGAACACAAATTTGAATCAGTCTTTGAGCTGCAGGAGGCATGAAATAAATTATTTGATGCATTTTGCTTATTAAGTGGTCGGAATAATTATGCATCGATGGAAAACATGAAAAATTGTAACTTGTGTGTGTAAGGTTAGTTCGGGTTTGCACCACTTCACTGAAAATGGCAAATAAAAGGAATCCTGCTGCTGCTGTCAACCCTTACACCTGTCCAACCCCACCCCACCCCACCCCTCCCCACCCCACCCCAGACCTCCATTGCATCCACCCTCAGTATTCCCAAACTGTACCTACATAACCAATCATTAAACCATTTAGGGAAGAATGGCTGAACATCTGATAAATGCGCACATGATCATTCATTCCGGATTTCTTTGTGAACCATGTCTTTGATGATTTGGTTATATTTATTTAAACTATTATTATTATTATTATTATTATTATTAATATTATTATTTTTATTTGTACATTTGTTCTCCCTGTTTTACCTTCAGTACCATGGAATGTCAGGCTGTATTCAGAAGTTATTTGTACTGTATTCGTGCTTGGTACAGCAGAGTGAGCAAACTGTATTATTATTATTACCGGTATTATTAATATTATTATGGTATTCCTGTATTTCTCTTAAGTGATTATCTATTGAGGTATTATTTTAATGGTTAGGTCCAGACTTCTCACTGTGTGTATAATACTGACTCTTTAACACTGTTACAACATGTACTTTTTTTTTTGCTCTGTAAATCCCAGAAAATAAGGTATTGGCACCATTTGGTATATATACAGTATGCATATGATTCTAGGGTTGTATTGATGTGCAGAATGCTTTATTTATTATTATTATTTTTTTTTTTTGAAGTGGTGGTGAGTAGGGTTGATGTGATGAGAAGGTGACAACAGCAAAAACCAAACACGCTCTGTAACTCATACCGGTCCACTTGGCATGATGTTTGTGGTGTGTAGTGAACTCTGGTGAATACCAACAACGATACCTTACTCTCTGACGGGTGTACTTTATCTAACTCTTTTATATGTAATGTAAATCTCTTTTTATTTGTTTGGTGAGCGGCAGTAGTCGTGTTGCGGTTTTGTTCGGAGATGAAAATAATGTAACCCGAGAAACATAGGGAAAGCTCAGTGACACACGGTCCAATACAGCATACAGTACCAGACGAATTAGCTCACCGAGGCTTGTGTTCTCACCATACAACACGACTATTGGTGTTTACTGGTCTCCTTAACAACCTTCCCTCAACTGACCTGACCTAACCTAACCTAACCTAACCTAACAACTTAACATGACCTGACCTTAACCTTCTGAGTACATCCTCCCTGTGCATGTCTGTGGGTGCGTCTTAACGTTTATGCAACTGCTACATTAATTTTTTTGTACTTTTTTACCTTGTGAAATTGTGTGTAAAAGAGAAATGATGTAAGTGTCCATTTGCACAAGGAGACAAAGCAAAGAAAGAAAGAAAGACAGACTGAGAATGAAGGTAATTGAGGGGCAAAAAGATGTGATAGATTGAAAGAAAAAAAAAGAAGGAATGAACATAACATAAGAATAGATAAGGAGTGACTGAGAAAAGGCAGGCAGCAGTAGTAGTAAAAGAATAAAAAAAAAACGAAGAAGCAAAGAATGAAAGAAAGAAAAAAAGAAAAGGCAAGGAGTGCAAGAGAGAAAAGAAAAGAAAGACACCAAAATTGAAAGAAGAGAGAGCAATCCTCCCCGGAATGAAAATATGAGATGAGGGTGGTCTTGTCTGGTCTTGTGTCCTAATTTTGCTCATGTCCTTTTGTGCCCTTGTCGTCTGTTAACTCCATTTTACCTGTTTTTCCAGCCTGTGTCGTAGTGTATCGAAGTGTCCCAAAATATTCCAATTAAGTCCTCTGTTTACTTGGTGTCCTAAATTACTGTATACTCAAGTTTTATTTCATTCACCTGTGCCCTGTTTTTCTTCTCTCGTGCCAAGACTCGGTACTATATCCGCCTCGTCTGTGGTGAGGGAGAGGGACTAGAGAGAGAGGAGACAGTATGGGATGGAGTAGTCAGTCAGTCAGTCAGCCATTCACAGATCAGATATATTGAATTACAGTACACCACTGCCCTAGTATGTTTCACCCACTGCCCAAGTATGTTTCAGCTTGTGTGTTGAAGTATGTTTGAGCCAGTGTTAAGAGTATACTTCATGCAGCAGTTTCAGAGAATGTTTCCATTATTGTGTAAGTTATTTCCTACACTGCCAACCCAGCAACCAAACCATTTCCATTGAAAAACCTTGGCTAACATCCAGATCTTGTTGCTGGCAGACGTTGTGATGGAAGGAGGAGGTACAGGTGTTTGTGGGACAGCTGGAGTGTGTGTGTTATGTACAGTACAGTGAGGCAAACAAAAACCTTGATTTTTGTGTATGTATAATTAAGGTACAGTAGACCTTCACTATGTCAAACTGTTCAAGGGGAGCTAATGAGTGGAGAAAGAAAGATTATCATTTTCATAAAGCCAAAGTTGCCTCATGTACCAGTCCTATGCAAAAGAATGAAATTAACACATACAGTATGCAGACACAGTATTTTTAAAACCGCTGGTTTGAAATACAGTGTACAGATTGTTAGATGTGCTCAGAGGGGTCGTTAAACTGATATTTGGTATTTTGAAGGTCTGCTGTATATCACCACCTGTAATACTGTATATGACCTCCTGTATTACTGTATATCACCACCTGTAATACTGTATATCACCTCCTGTAATACTGTACCTCCATAAAATCTGAGAGTGTTTATGAGTGGCTGTGTCAGTCCTCTAGTCCACGGTTGACTCACTTGCATCACACAGAGAATAGAAGGAACATGATACACATGACATGAATGCATATGAAAGTCAACCGTGCACAAGGAGTTTGGTTAGTAGGGACGGGGACAACACCTGAAGGAGACCTCTCATGTATTGTAGTTGTACAGACTCTAAAATCTTAATTGGTACCCACACGCCACGATGCTTTTTACAACAGTCACTGATACAGTTGGTATGAAGAAGAGGTTCAGAATACTTCATGTGGTGGTGGTGTATAATTTATTGTGCTGTAAGGGTACCAAAAGTTTTTTATGGCCTGTACATGAACTTATCCTTTTATCCAGATGTGACTGAGGGCTGTATTAAAAAATAAAAAATATTGCCTTAAACCCAGAGCTTTGGAACCAGATGAACACATGGGTTGGATTATTCAGGAGCTTTTACCATCATCTGTAGGTGTTTTGGTGATGCTTTAAAAGTCTTCTATGTCCTTTATTGTTTGGTACAGTCGTCTGATCTGTATCACTAAAGATCATTGAAATATGGATCCAGATACAATACAGATACAAAAGTCAATATAGGACTCAGGAGTATCAGGAAGTATCATCAGAATACTTGAAGGTGAGGGTTAATAATGTGACTGGCATGTTACAACTCACAAAATGGACACGTCAGAGAGAATTCATTGCTCTCCTGTTGTGGGATTAAGGTATTTGTGATACAGTTTGAGTGCAAAGTCTTACTGCTCAGTGGTATGTAAGCCATAAATCTCTTTGTGTGTGTGAAAACCTTCAGACACTGTGATTTTCCTAGCTTTCACTACCCCAATGTTATTTTTTGAATACAGGCCCTGCGTTGTGACACGAGATTATCAATACACTATTTTAGCATTACCCATTACTGTGCTCACTTTATGTTGATTCTCATAATTTTTGTCAACCTAGGCTGTGCTTTTACTGAAATTGCCAGGGATTTAATTTATAAAAATCATCGGTAGAATTCCACAGAGAAGATAATAAGGTTTGTCCAGCTCCTTTAGATTTCCTCTACTGTATTTCAGTTGTATTGTTGTTATCTTATTTTATTATTTATACTGTATCTGGAGTTGCCATGATTATAATATGCTGTACAGTATAATGGAGTGTGTGAGGCAGCAAGCACCCATGTGATAGGGTACAATGTGGTCAGCTAACGTTTACATTTCAGACTGAGCCACAATTACCATGTATTTTACAGGCACAGTTTGGAGAAAGCACTTTTATTTCCCTAACTAACCATACCCCAAAGCGGAGTGTTTTGTCGCATGGTTTAGAGGAATCGGTAACCTACAATATGCTGACAATATGTTTTCCCCTTATACATTAGCTTTTAAAGGGACTGTACACTTTTGGTTCACTGGAGCGTCTTGATTCCTCCACAGAATATCAGGAAACTGGATCAGATTAGTAAAAATAATGGTGGCCTGTTGCCTGGAATATTGTGTTGAGAAATGAGTTGCTCCAGATTTTCACACATTGTATTAACCCCTAAAGGCATCTATTGTAGTAGGGTTGTGCAGGACATAACACTTGGGGGGAACAAACAAAATTTATCAATCAAAAGAGAATTGTATCTAGGCTCCATAATCCAAATGATAGAACTCCAGTATGATGGTATAGTTCTTTGACTACTGGTTAGCTGTTTGTAAGAAAGGAAATGGAGAGACAGAATGGGAGAGAGCAGATGAAGAGAGAGTATAATGGAGAGAGAGTGGGAGAGAGAGTAGACGGGACCACAACACACCACTGTAGTTCTAGGACTCTACTACTGGTTAGCTATTGATGGGGGAGTAGACTAGAGTGAGTTGTTTGGCAGGCAAAGTCTTGATTGATGATGACGAATGAACGATTGCCCAAGACTAAATTTTCACTCTGGGATGGTTGTCTGGGCAGCACTATAATGTTATGCACTGTAATGTCCTGGGAGTTTGTTGCTGTGGTTTGTGTTGTTGAACTGATCCCCGTGTCTTGCTTGCGTGAATTTGAAATGAAAAAAGAAAGTTGATGCTGATGGAGGTGGTTGTGGTTGTTGCTGTTGTTGTTGAAGACTGCACTTGGTTTCTATATCGAAGTTGCTGCCGTTAGAGGAATACGGTCTTGTCTGTAATTCATGGGTTGATGGGGCTTGCCACTGATTCCTTCAAATTGTGCTGAGATATAGACTGATTCAGAATGGTAATATTGTAGTTTGTTATCTGGAATAGGTAAGGGGAATCAGTAACTTTTCAATTCTATTCTGCCTCTTCAAACTCCATACCAATGATTGACAACAACTCTTTTGCCTGGGATTGTGCGATTAGTTTCAGTTTGGATACGTTTTGCGAAATTAATGCAAGATTTGTAACGAGTGAGAGACAAGAACTAGAAAACTTGAATCATAGATAACTTCCTTGTTAAAATGAGACCACCTCTGTTTCATTCCCTCAAACACCGCAGATCTTTCCTATGTATCCTGAAAAGCAAAAAAGTAGTTCTTTTAAGCTGTTTGTTACTTTAGTGAGACCACCTGTTCATCATGCCCAAAACCATTTCCCAGATTTTTAAACCAAGATCTGTATTTCTTTTCAGTTAAAATTTGACGAGAGATTGATTACTATATTCAAAAACAAAGATTCTCTGGTAATTCAGGTATACATTTGTTGATGTACCCCCAATGATTTTCAGATATTAAACCAGGATATGTATTGGTAATTTAGTTAATGTTTTCATAGAACCCTCCCATTCTTACTTAAAAAGACAAACTAAACTTAAGTCTATAGGTATTTGTTTGTTATTACAGTATAGAGAACAAACTGCCATCACAGGTATGTTCATTCCCTGACTGTCTTGAGAAGGATCGAATCATATGGCCTGTTCTTTGCATCACCATACTAGTAAATACATAGAGTAAACAAACACCCTTTGAGGACGAACTATTTGTGACAATACTTTGCCTCTGTTTGTTTGAGTCGAGAGTCGAGAGAGTCTCCATGACCCACTGAAGCAGAAAGGCAATGTTATTAATACTAACTACACTTCGTATTACGTTTACTTTGTGCAGTCCATCTAAGCATCCTACTTTACTACCGAGGTTTATCGTTGGGACAGGAGGCTGGCCAAAGCATTGCCCAGTGCCTTTCCTCTGCAGTATCACAGCAGCATCTGATCTCTCTCTCTCATAGGGACCTTCGTTTACAATTGTCTTCAGATGTCCAAGTGAAGCTTCCTTATCCTCTTCTCAGGCTTTACGTTCATAAATTTTGTATCCGCATCTGGGTTATCTGGAATGTGTAAGATGCAAAACAGACATCTAACTGTAATAACCAATGGAGTACTGTATACAGGTGGATCAGGAAATGCCTCCCAAATGTTTGAAGAGGACTGTAATACCTATGGATAGTGTCACATATATATTGTGTTCAGGAGCACTGATGTTTTGTGCCCAGAGCTTTGAAACCCAGCAGTCACAATTCTTGACATGCTTGTTATTAACCCTTAGATGACAGGGTTTTCTATGACATTATAATCAATGTGGGGAATAACCCAGGCATATTAATAATTTATACTGTAAACCTTTGCACTGTACCTTTGGAGGCCAGAAGTGCTTCCCTCCAACATGAGAATAATTATCTAGTGGCAGTCTGAAAAAAGTGCTTCATTTATCAGCAGGGTTAAAATACTTTTTGGATACACAATATTGTCTAAAACTGTAAGTAATAATGTAGACTTGTAAATGTAATGCAACAGGAAATATAGTAAAAAATGATTATGTGCTGTTCATTGGATTATGAAATGCAAGTATGATGCTAATACATAACACTGTGGGTTACATCATGACACAGTTTGAGGTTATGGTCTTTAGTTCAGCCCCACTGTAGGGGGCGAGTATTGGGGTAGGAGGTACAACAGATTATTACTGTATTATTGGGGATGCTGTGTAGCTGGAAAAATAAGAAAAAAAAATCAATGTATGTATTATCATATGCTGCAGCCTGAAGAAAATGGAGAAAAATATGAATACGTAGAAAAACTAATGACCATCAGCCCTAACCACTACACAACAACATAGGTATGAACTGTATATAGGTGCAGCCCAGTGACATAAAAACACAATGATTATTTTTCCTGGGCTGGAATGAAACTAACAGTGATGGAGGTCGTGTGTGCAGAAGACCACAAACACAACACACTCACTACAGTTTTCTTCTGCCAGATTAGGTTTTGGTGTAGGTGTGGGTAAAGTTGTGTAGAGCGGTGCGTTGCCATCGTGGTGGTATAGTTGCCACGGGGAGTTCCTATACTGTGCTTACTTCCTCCTCCTCTGCTAAACATAGGGTAGTGTTGTGGGACTTTTCTATGAAGGGATGAATGCAGTAATTGGATTGTGAAAGAGTAAAGTAAACAAAACCCAGAGTGGCAGACAAATAAGTACAGTATATATACTTTGATAAATATGCAAATATATAAAAGTATATATTCTTTTCCAAAAACCAGTACAGTATTTGTTAATAAGAAGGAAACTTAACAAAATGTTAATGTATAATTGATAGACACAGAGACCATAACTTGTCCATAACCTTAACTTAAACTTCCTTGACTTCTTGAAAAGATTTTTTTTAAGGGAAAGCACACAGGACAGGACCTCCCCAAGACAACTGTACATCAACACTGCTGTCACACTCGCTGCAATAATTTCTCGAATGCCGGGGTAAGGAGAGTTTCAGAATGAATACTCGAACTCCAATCATCTTCGAGCAATGTATGAGTGTTTAATTCTTTGCAGTGCAGGCTAGAAAAGATGATAGTTTTGGTGGCAACAACTGCCTGTATAAAGACTCCAAGCAGCATCCTTGAAGTCTTATACTGTACCAGCATTGTTATTACCTAACCTTTAATAACTTTTCTTGCATCAGATCTTTGTGTTATCTATCACTCTATATGAGACTTTTGGCATCCGAGACATTTTTGTGGCGATTGTACTTGTCAGCGTGGAACTTGCCAAGATTATAAGAAAATAATATCTAACAGGAGTGGCTTCCCATTTTGTGATTCCCGAAACATCATGTTGGTGGTAATGCATACATAAGACACATCCCGAGAGAAGTTATGTACGGTACCCGATGTGTGTGTGTGTGTTCGTATACAGTAGTCTTTGCAAGTTCCACGTTGCTGGGCGTACACAAGCACCCTCTTGTATTCGTATTGTGTGTGTGAGTGGAGCGATATCGGTACTAATTGGACAACAGTAATGTGTACCATATAATAGATGTGTTTTTGAAGTAGCTTTCTTTTTAATATATATATAATTTGACCCATTAATTTTATGGTTTTTGTATTTTAGGGTGGGTTTGGTGTATAGGGTGTTTGTTCTCCAGATAACTTTGTTGTTTTTTAGTGAGACAAGAAACTAGCACTGCCAGTACCAGTCAGGTTATAATGTAAACAATAAGAATATCAGTACCATACATGTGTATCAGCTACAGTAAACTGCCTGTATTAGCAAACGATAAACCCATTTATACTGCTGTATCATACAACTCACGGTGCTTGTATGTGTATGTGAGAAACTACGTATATTGTAGAAACATACAAGGTAACAAGTCACGGTGAACACTTCCACATAATTCATCACCAATATTTTTTTTTATATGCCACACTGGAACTGTGGCAGATCTTAATGAATGTAGCCCACAGGAAAATGGATACATGGGGTCTGGAGCTTTTGTATTTTGTAATTTGTTTATCCAGAAGATGAATATAATATAATATACTGTAGCTAGGTAGGATGAATGTAGATAAAACAACACTTAAGGAGAAGACTAGAGAGACATTGTCCTTAAATTAAAGGCTCCTCCTTGAATGTTGTTGGTTATTCCCTGAAGTTGTCCTGATGTAAAGACAGAAAAACAAAACCACTCTGGCCCTCCATGTATCCATTACCTGCCGGCCACACTCATCAAGACCCACACCAATATATGCACTTTGTTGTTGTTTGGGAAGTCCACCAGGGATTCATTATGTATTGTGAATTTGAAACACCAAATATAATATTTTTAGCCGGTTCAACGACATCTACTCGCATGAGCTTCTACTCCTTGCACAGATGTTGTTTTGCTCTTGTTTTTTTGTGAAGACTGTATCCGTAATGGCGCGCTGGTGATGTCAAATGATCTCTTTTTACACTGAATGATAATTGTGAGGTTCTACCCTGAACTTCATCACTGCCAAGGTTAGGAAAGCCAATAGTGTACCCACTGCCTTGCATACAAGTGAAACTAATGTTAATTAATATTAACTTATTTTGCTGGACCATGATGTGAGAAATCGCGTGTTCCTTCAGCACAGGGCCGGAAGGGGAGTGACAAGTGGTGGTTATGGGTGTTGTTGTTTGTTGTTGTGTGCTGGTAGCCTGTCTGACCATACCCTCTGCAATCAGGCATACGAGTGAGTTGAGCCACAGAAACCAGGCGACCAAATTGACCGACCGGAACAATCAGGCACGTTGGCTGACTCTCAGACATCAGGGAACCCAATTGAATACACAGGCAGGCATTTAACCATTCACCAACGTGGGCCTGAAGAAGAAAATTATCTGGTGTTAGCCAAGACAAAACAAAATAATTGAAATGTGCCCAATATACCCTCAGTGTTGTGTGGTGTCAAAAGTGTTACATGCATGCCTGAGGTGTTATGGGTCGAAGGTGTTGTGTGAGTGTTGAAGTGGAAACAAGAGCCATCCAAACCTACTCACCTCCACCAAGCATAGAGTGAGCAGTTCAGTGACAGGAATGTGTGCGTGTGTGTGTGTGTGTGTGTGGCTCACGTTTAGAGGTATCAAGGTCCAGCCAGAATGAAGTATGTAGCTATAGTGAGGTGACACGAGACGAGGTGAGCCAAGAGGTGACCCACTCCCCAATGGCCCTGTGGTACAGTGTGTAGAATAAATGTGACAAGATTATACCATGTTTATCATTCTACCCAAACCTGTAATGTAAGATTAAAGAGGAGAATTGGAAGGCTAATAATTCCTCCACAAAAACAAACAATGTCATGAAACAGATCCTCTATTATAGTACCATTGAGGGTGTTTTGTTTTCTGGCATAGTTTGGAGGAATCAGTAAGTAGCCTTCCAATTTATCAACAAGTTAGAATCTCCCCTTAATAGATGGAAAGTCACCAGGAGGAACTCTTTTGCCGTCAGCCTGAGAGAGAGAGACATCATTATTATTTTCTGTGGCCGCTCTCTCCGGGTACAAAGGTGGTGGGGGAGCCAGGATTGATGACGATATTTGTCCCCTTAGCGTCTTCCTTTCACACACTGCCAATACCTGCCTCCTCCCAAGGTCCAGATGGATACCCTCACTTTTTGGCCTCTCAATGATAAGACTCTGGCATATGGTACGTCACGTCCTAATGTTCCTCACCACCAGGGAACTATGTGATTTTTAGGGTTGGTAAATTTAATAATCCGTTTTCATATTTGACCCATAAGAGCACCATACATTAAACAAATTGTCGAGAACTGTACGTGGCTGGGGTAGAGATGAAATATTCCGTCCTCATCACATACATACATACATAGGCTACATACATACATACATACTGTAGACTACATACATACATAAGCTACGTACATACATACATAGGCTACATACATACATACATAGGCTACATACATACATACACATGCTTGATGCCGGGAACTGACGTCAGAATCAGCGACTGACTTTTGCATGATTACACCTCACTCGTTCAAAACAAAAACAAATAAAGAGCAATAACCCAGACTGTGTTTACTCGCTGCATGACAACCAAGGGACACACCAATCGTCTATTTATGATTCCTGTATAAACAACCTGAGCTGGTGGTGGTGGGGATCAGTGAGGAAGGAAGGAAGGGTACGTGGGTATATAATAATAATTAGTAATAGTCAGTCGTTTGTAGAATAATCCACTATGACGTGTTCTTGTGGTGTGTGGGTGTGACTGGCAACTGCTTGTGTGTGTGACTTTGTGTGACTGTGTGTGCTTGTGTGTGTGACTGTGTGACTGTTTGTGTGTGTGACTTTGTGCTTGTGTGTGTGACTGTGTGCTTGTGTGTGTGAACTTGTGTGCTTGTGTGTATGACTTCGTGTGACTTCGTGTGCTTGTGTGTGTGAATTTGTGTGCTTGTGTGTATGACTGTGTGCTTGTGTGTGTGACTTCGTGTGCTTGTGTGTGTGACTGTGTGCTTGTGTGTGTGTGTATGTGAGAGAGAGAAAGAGAGATATTAGATACAGATGAACCTTGCACGGGAGGAAAAGTAAACAAATCAGTAACAAATAATAAGCAAAACGTGAAAAGACGAAAACTGTAATCAGTTTCCATATTAGACTCATAAGATCACCACCACCACCATACATAAACACTTTTGTCGAGAACTGTACATGGCTGGGGGGATAGAGAGATGAAAATATTCCTTCCTCATCACATACATTCATACATATAGGCTACATACACACACACACACATACATACATACATTGTCATCATCTTTTTCATCTCTTTCTGTCAATCACAACCACCACCACCAATACCACCACCTTTCTTCTTTCAGGTATTATTCGTATTTCTTCTATGTATGTATGTATGTATGTGTGTGTGTGTGCCCGTCTGAGAGAGGGACATAATAATATTGTAGATTGGAATTCCTACCAGGGATAATAATAATGGTGTTCCCTTACAGCTTCAGTGATAAAAAAAACAGACCGGAGGAGAAGGAGGAGGAGGAGGAGGAGGAGGAGAAGAAGGAGGAGGAGAAGGAGGAGGAGGAGGAGAAGGAGGAGGAGAAGGAGGAGGAGGAGAAGGAGAAGAAGGAGGAAGAGGAGGAGAAGGAGGAGGAGGAGGAGAAGAAGAAGGAGGAGAAAAACATGATAGATTAAACAGAAGGGGATTACAGACGCATAGGTAGTTACGTCTAGGTAATATTCAGACGTAAAAATAGAACTAAAAAGTGATAGATGAAACAGAAGGGGATTACAGACACATAGATAGTTTATTCAGAGTAAAAATAGTACTAAAAACATGATAGATTAAACAGGGGAGTTCAATCATTTGTAGGTATAGGTAGGTAGGTAGGTAGGTATAGATAGGTAGGTAGGTATAGGTAGGTAGGTAGGTAGGTATAGGTAGGTAGGTAGGTATAGGTAGGTAGATAGATAGGTGTATAGGTAGATAGGTATAGGTAGGTAGGTAGATAGGTATAGATAGGTATAGGTAGGTAGGTAGGTAGATAAGTATAGATAGATAGATAGGTAGGTAGGTGTAGCGATGTCTATGGAAAGTTGGGTTATAAAGTTTAAGGGTTTGATTGAGGAGTTTGAAGTTATCTTAGGTTCGTAGGTACCAATTTAATGGGAATTACACCTCTACTTAATTCTCTCCTCTCTGGGGATAACTTTATTTGTTTCTTTTTCGGGTGGGTCCTATTTTTCTTTCCTGTCCCTCTGTTCATCTTTCGTTCTCACTCTCTCTCTCTCTACTCATTTCTCTCTCTCTCTACTCATTTCTCTCTCTCCCTCTCTCTCTCTCTCTCTCTCTCTCTCTCTCTCCTCTCTCTCTCTCTCTCTCTCTCTCTCTCTCTCTCTCTCTCTCTTATATATATATATATATATATATATATATATATATATATATATATATATATATATATATATATATATATATATATATATATATATATATATATATATATTCAGTAATTTCAGTTTCTCTCTCTCTCTCTACTCATTTATCTCTTTCTCGACTCATTTATCTCTCACTGTCTCTCTCTTATTTCCCTTCCTTCTCTTCCACTCTTTCTCTCTTATTTCCCTTCCTTCTCTTCCTCTCTTATTTCTCTTCCTCTTATCCATCTCTTTCTCCAACTCTTCACACTCCTTCCCTCTCACCTCTCCTCCCTCTTTTTTTTTCTCCTCTCGCTCTTTTCCTTTCATCATCACAACCTCTCTCTCTCTCTCTCTCTCTCTCTCTCTCTCTCTCTCTCTCTCTCTCTCTCTCTCTCTCTCTCTCTCTCTCTCTCTCGTTGGATGGGAGGAGGTAGAGTAAAAGATATAATGTTCAAAGTTTTGGCTTCTATCTTTCAGTTTAAAGAATGGAAGGATTTTATCGATGGCAGGCAAGTGGAGAGAGAGAGAGAGAGAGAGAGAGAGGACGAGAGAGAGAGAGAGAGAGACGAGAGAGAGAGAGAGAGACGCCCGGGGAGTTTCAAACCTCTACGCGGCCAAGTCCGCTCCATCATGGAGTATGCTCCTCTGACTTGGTCGTCTCTGCCCCCCGACATACCTTGGTCTCCTTGACAAAGTCAAAACCGTGCCCAGCGGCTCATCAACAACAAGGCTTCAACCAGACGAGCAGGTCCCTTCACTACAGCCTCTACAACACAGGCGGGATGTGGCGGGTCTGTGCGCTACGTATAAGATCCACAGGGAGGGCGCCCCACACCTTTCTGCTCTCCGGCAGCCGTGGGCGACGCCTCACCCCCACTCCCACAAGGGACGCTTCTACCAGAGTCCATCAGCTTAGTGTTCCCTTCACCAGGACAGAGACATTCCTACGTTCCTTTGTACCGCGTTACACTAGGCTGTGGAATAACCTGGTTAGAGAAACGGAAATACATGAAGCTCCAACTATGCATAGTTTTAAGAGTGATGTAAATAAGTGGCTAAAATTATAAGTGTATGTCTTGTGTATAGTTGTGTGCATCATTTGTGTATATAATATGAGTCATAGGTCATACTGTACTTATAAGTTATTATTACCAGTTACAATTTTCTCTTTTGCATATCCATATTGGGTAACCTGTACTATTAATGTTGTATTACACTTACTATGTATTCTATAATCATGCCCAAGATAGTACTCTGCAACTCACTGAGCACTTAGGGCTGTATAATGTATTGCTAATATTGTAAATAAAAAAAAAAAAAAAAAGAGAGAGAGAGAGAGAAGACATAACATCAATCTCTCTCTCTTTTTGTCTTTTCTTTCTCTTTTTTCTCCCTTTTTTATTCCCTCTCTCTCTCTCTCTCCCTATCACATTTCCACTTCTTCCTTAATTATATCCTTCCATCTCTTCCTCTATTCTTTCACATTTCCACCTTCCTCCTTCCTTTCCCTTTTCCTCCCTCCCTCCTTTCTTTCTTCTCTAATTGCCTCCCTCCTTCCTTCCTTACCCTCTCATTTCCTTCCTTCCTTACCCTCCTTTCATTACTCTCCTCTCTCCCTCCCTCCTTGCCTTTCATTTCCTCCTTTCCTTACTTACCCTCCCTCCCTCCTTTCTTTCCTCTCTCCTTGCCTCTCATTTCCTTCTCTCCTTAACCTCCTTTCCTCCCTCCCTCCTTTCTTACTCCCCTCATTATTCCTCCCTCCTTACCCTTCTTTCCTCTCTCTCCCTTCCTTTCCTCTCTCCCTCATTATTCCTCTCTCTCCCTTCCTTTCCTCTCTCCCTCCTCCCTTACTCCCTCATTATTCTTCCCTCCTTACCTTCCTTTCCTCTCTCTCCCTTCCTTTCCTCTCTCTCTCACCGTTAACTCAGCATGACCCCTTTTCACACACTATTATACCAGGCCAATATGTGGGGAGCGTGACCTGACCTGACCTGACCTAGCCTAACCTGACCCGACCTGGCGTAACCTAACTCGTAACGTACGTGTTCCGAGTTGAAACAGGAACCAGCAGCCGTGTTAATTAATTATAGAAAATAAAATAGGAATTAAGATCGTACGTCACTCAGAGAAATAATTATATAATGATTATAATTATCTAATATTCTAAAGCCTATGTGTTATTATAATGATTATCTAATATTTTATGACCTATATGATTATGTCTAGGTCTTAATATTTTATTTTTGCTAGTTTTGCTTTTAATTATTTACGACACGCGGTTAATTAAAGTAACTTAAAATTTATCTACGGTACTTATTAATGTTTGGGGTTATGGATAATAATTCGTTTTTTTTTAATATTTTCTTTAATAATACATATTTTTTTAATAATATATATATATAGATATTTTTAAATTTTTGTTTGTGTAATAATTAATATTTTATTTTTTTAATGATTATTTTTTATATATTATTTTTTTTTTTTATTTATTATTTTTTTTCGTCGTAGCCGCCCGTCACCGCCGCCTAGTCAGTCAGTCAGTCAGTCAGTCATTTATCAGCCAGCCAGTCAGTCAGTCAGTTATCCAGTCAGTCAGTCAGTCAGTCAGTCGGCCAATAAGTCAGTCAGTCAGTCAGTTATCCAGTCAGTCAGTCAGTCAGTCAGTCAGTCAGTCGGCCAATAAGTCAGTCAGTCAGTCAGTTAGTCAGTCATTTATCCAGTCAGTCAGTCAGTCATTTATCCAGCCAGCCAGTCAGTCAGTCAGTCAGTCAGCCAATAAGTCAGTCAGTCAGTCAGTCAGTCAGTCAGTTATCCAGTCAGTCAGTCAGCCAATAAGTCAGTCAGTCAGTATGTCAGTCAGTCAGTCAGTCAGCCAGTCAGCCAGAGTAAACAATGTGTGTTTACTACCCAGCTGGCTATAAACAAAGCGGTACATTTTGCTATAATAAACACTAACAACAGTAACATTATATTAAGCCCATGTTGTCTAATTTATGTACAGGGGCTATACATTTCAGTCGTACAGTTATATGCAAACATAAATAATAAATGTAAATATAAATAGAATATATGAGTTTGTGTCTCTTAACTTTCACTGTGGACATTGAGAGAGAGAGAGAGAGAGAGAGAGAGAGAGAGAGAGAGAGAGAGAGTGAATGGTATGGAGCAAATTATTTTTTCTCTGTTGCATAATAATAATAATAATAATAATAATAATAATAATAACAATAATGCATTTATTCGCCGCGTTGGCAACAGTGTCGATGTTGCCACCACCTATGTCTCGAGACTGAGTCGAATGAAACACGAAGCGAGACGAGACAGAGAATAACACACATACAGAGAGAGAGAGAGAGAGAGAGAGAGTGAAGGTTGGAGCAATGGTGGTCGATCTCTCCATCCCACGAGTAACATTTTTCATGAACCTCCATCCTTCAATCTCGTGTCAAAAGTGCTATTACTAGATTCTCTGGTGTCTTCTGATCCCCTCAACAAGAAGCTGGAAGACGGACGAAGCGTTATTTGACCACAGGACGGAGGTAAGTGCATGTGTAGATGATGTGTGTGTGTGTGTGTGTGTTCCCCTTCCCTCCTCCTCTATCTATCAATCAATCAATCAATTAATCCCCCATCTATCCCATCCCATCCTTAGATTATAAACACACAATAAACAACATATTTTTTTTGTGTATTTCATTGTATTGTATTGTATTTTTTATTGATATTTTTTTTTATAGATTTCTTTGTTGGTGACTTTGAAGGACTTTTATTATGAGGTGAGGAGGAGTGGGAGGGGGGAGTGGGAGTGGGAGTGGGGAGTGGGAGTGAGGAGTGGGAGGGGGGAGGGGGGGAGGGGGGAGGGGGGAGGGGTGACCATTTTACTATGTTCATTATTATTATTACAACAACAATAATATCAACAACACCATTATTATTTTATTTTCACTAACAATGGTAAACTGGTGAAGATTGAATCGAAAACAAATATATATAAATAAATATATATTTTTGCCAACTTTTGTGGAAATGTAATATTTTTTCGGACAGATGGTGTTACCTGTGTGAAGTTTTACAATATATATATATATATACAATTTCTATTTTTTTTTATCATTTTTATTAGTGCCATAGTATCTTTATCTTAATGTTGTTGTTGTTGTTGTTATAATTGTTTTCTTTTTATTACAGTATATATATAAATAAATAAATAAATATATATATATATATATATATATATATATATATATATATATATATAATATATATATATATATATATATATATATATATATATATATATATATTTTACACTTTTCGGTACTGTGAAAATTGGATCTTAATTTTTACCATGATGGGTTGATTCGAATTTTACGTATTTTTGTGTGAATGAAAGAGTGAGTGAGTGAGTGAAAGAGAGTAATTGAGTGAGTGAATACGAGTGAGTAAGTATTTATTGAAGAATTAAATAAAACCATAAATTTTTACAATACCAAAAAAAAAATATATATTGTAGTAGATTTCTACCCCTACTATAGGCACAGGGTGACACAGCTCTCCGGTAACACAGTTACAAGTTTATTGTTGAGCAGGACTCATACATAGGTGGGACTTGGGTACACGTGGGCGAGTGGGTGTAGTGGCAAGGCGAGTTCCTGTAGAGTGTAGGCTGGATCAAGGTAGGAGAGGTGTTGACGGGTAAGAGCGGGAAAGCCAAGTGACCGGGGACAGTGACCCGGAGAAAAGGGGTAGCTTGGTGATTAGTGAGGCATGCTGGGAAATACCAAGAGAAACGAAGCGGGAAGCGCAAGGAAAGAAACGGGGAATAAGGACAAAGGAGGAACTCGCCACAACACTCCCCCTCCCCTTAGCAAAAAAAAAAAAAAAAAAAAATATATATATATATATAAATAAACAAATACATAACAAAACTAAAAAAATAATAGGAACTAAAACATGTCAATGTGCTGCTTAGGGAAGGGCAACATAATGAATAAACAAATATAACGAGGACCTAAAGTTACTTTATATAAAACAGATGCCCCCAGGGGACGGCAAGGCTAGGAGAATGGGTTAATAATATATTGGGTAGGGATTTCTGGCGCTCCACGGGCGCGGCTGAATGTCAGGGCCAGCAACCGGCGCGGCCGCTTGATGGTCCTCCCGGATCTGGAGACGTACCCATCGGGAACAGGGGCAGGCTCGTCACATTGGTCTGGGGAGTCAGGAGGTCCAGGGGAGGCCAGCAAGGCTGAGTGGTGTGGTTGGTAGCTGGGGTACGACGGCTGGCCCACTTTGGTGAGAGCTGGCTGCCACTGCAGTCTCCAAGCTGCTCTGTGACTGAGGGGGTAGACAATAGAAGGGGACGAAGGTAGGGGGAAGAGGATGTAACACGAAGGCGAAAAAAAAAATAAAAAATAAAATAAATAAATAATAATAATAAAAAAAGGTAGGATTAGGCGCAGTGGGAGTATGAGTGGATGGAGTATATGGTGGGGAGGTAAGTATTAGTGTTAGGGTTGGAGATGTAGCACTGGTTGGGTACGCACACGTGGGGGAAAGCTAGGACTGCACGCCCGTGTTTCACTGGGCGTGGGTATCGTACAGGCTTCTACCTACAATGTAGCACAACAACGGTCTCACACTCTCCTATTTCATACGGAGTAACACTATTTTATCACATAGAATATCAATAATCACTGCTGAAAAAAAAAAAATCACACGAGACAATAGGCTGGCACTGGTACATACATTCGAAAATATAAATATGTGGATAACAATATATGGATGGATAATGTGAGGAGATGGGACGAGAAAATGGTGTGAAAAAACCAAAGATATAATGGGTTAACACAGCGTGGATGAGTAGTGTGTCGAAAATGGGAGCATGTAGGGAAAAAAAAATGAAGTGCACAATATGTGGGTGAAATGAGTGGGAAAATTACACACGTGGGGTGAAATGGGTGGGAAAATTACACACGTGGGGTGAAATGGGTGGGAAAATTACACACGTGGGGTGAAATGGGTGGGAAAATTACACACGTGGGGTGAAATGGGTGGGAAAATTACACACGTGGGGTGAAATGGGTGGGAAATATGTAACGCTATGGCAGGAGTGGGAGATTACGAAGTAGTCAGGGAGTGTGTACACTAAAAGCAAGAAGGTTTGTGGGGAGGGAAATGAATGAAATGGTACTTAAGTGCTGAAGAAACGCTGGGATGCACATGGGCGCAGTAGGACGAATAGCTTGTTGCACAAGTGTAGAGTTGAAGCTGGAATTGTGTCGGCGGCGTGTAGCACAGACGAGGTGGGTCTAGTAGCTTTGCTTAGACAACCACACGTGGTAAGTTGCTCGAGGTGGCGTAGCGTGAATGGCGTGGGACAAGCTGAATCCTTGTCGGAGACTTTTCCCGGGGTCACCAATGTAGTAGATTTCTACCCTACTATAGGCACAGGGTGAACACAGCTCTCCGGTAACACAGTTACAAGTTTATTGTTGAGCAGGACGCATACATAGGTGGACTTGGGTACACGTGGGCGAGTGGGTGTAGTGGCAAGGCGAGTTCCTGTAGAGTGTAGGCTGGATCAAGGTAGGAGAGGTGTTGACGGGTAAGAGCGGGAAAGCAAGTGACCGGGGACAGTGACCCGGAGAAAAGGGGTAGCTTGGTGATTAGTGAGGCATGCTGGGAAATACCAAGAGAAACGAAGCGGGAAGCGCAAGGAAAGAAACGGGGCATAAGGACAAAGGAGGAACTCGCCACAATATATATAAAAAGAAAAAAAAAAAAGAATTATCAAACAACGTAAAATTTTGATCTCATTAAGACTGAGCCATTTAGTAAAACAGGCTTTATAATTTGTATATTTATTTACTGTTATTTTTTATCGTGATTATTATCTTTATTAGGAATTGTTATTACTTTTATTATGTTTTTTTTAATCTCCTTGTGATGTGGTATGTGTGGGACAAAGAAAGTAATTAAACATGTATTATTTTATTATTATTTTATATATTTATTTATTTATTTATTTATTTATCTATCTCTTTTTATTTATTTTTGTAGAACTTTAAAGCTCAGTAACCAAAGTGAATGTGGTGAAAATGTTAGACTGTATTTCATTGTATTTCATTTTATATATTTTTTTCATTTTCGGTGGTGACTGTGGTTGGTTTGTAACAGGTGGCTCTGACTAGGAACACACGCTCTCTCTCTCTCTCTCTCTCTCTCTCTCTCTCCTCTTATCCTTTTTCTCGTTCTCTTCTCATATTATATGCTATTAAATCTATAATACATAATTTGTACATATGAAATTTTGCAAGAGTATACAGACAAATGTTATGACACAATATGATAAAGAGAAATGCTAAAAGAAATTACATAGGCTAAGGAATGTAATGGTAAAGAATCACAATACAGGGCAGCTAGGCAGATAATTATGAAAATGGTTTACAAAGAAAATGGACGTACAGTATTTTAGGGTACACTACACTCACAATCCAAAGTATGTATCCAGGCTTGTTCGAATAGCCTTTACGAGTATGAAGCGAGCTCAAGCAAATATGAAACAGGATAAACTTTGTAATTATTGGTTCACTAGTGTGTCAAATGATTCGAAGCTTCAATAAGACCTGGATACAAATTTTGGACTGTGAGTGTAAGTATGTATGTATATAAAAATAATTATAGGCTGTATATAATAACTCTACATATAATTGCAGGACTAACCCAATATATATAATAAGTAGGTTAGGTTAGTTGAAATATATGTAGGGGGATGTATAAGGCTATGTTAGGTTAGGTTAGGGTAGTGTTAAGAGTAGGGTTCGGGTAGGTTAAGGTTAGTAGTATTAATGATGATATTAACGTCTGGTAAACAAGTTAGGTTAGGTTAGGGTTAAGTTAGGGTGGGTTAGGTTAGGTTAGATTAGGTTAGGGTAGGATATGTTAGATTAGATTAGGTGTGGGTAGGTTAGGTTAGGTTAGGGTAGTAGTAGTATTTAATGATGATATTGACGTCTGGGTAAGCAGGTTAGGTTATCAAGTGGGGTATTCAAGGAAGAGGGGACAATTTTTTTCTCCATTTTTCCTTACCTCTCTCTCTCTTTCTTCCTCGTTCCTCCTCCGACTCCTCCTCTTCTCCCTCCTTTTTTCTTTCTTTCCTCCTCCTCCTCCTCCTCTTCTCCCTTCTTTTTTCTTTCTTTCCTTCTCTTCTCTCCTTTCTTTTTTTCTTTCCTTCTCTTCTCTCCCTTTATTTCCTTTCTCTTTTCTACTTTTTTCTTTCTTTCTCTTCTTTCCTTTCTTTCCTTCTCTCTTCTTTCCTTCTTTTCCATTATTTTCTTCCTCCTTTTTCTTCTTCTCTTCCCCTCTCATTCTTCGCTCTTTCTTCATCCTCATCCTCTTTTTTTCCTTTTTCTACTCTCCTTCTCTCCCTTTCATATTCCTATTTTATTTCCTCCTCTCTCTTCTCTTTTTCTGTTCCTTTTCTTTCCTTCTTACTTTCCCTTTCTATCTTTATTTCCCTCCTTAACCCACATCCGTCCTCGTCTCTCTCTCTCTCTCTCCTCTCTCTCTCTCTCTCTGAAAAAAAAAATATATACTGGTAAATAAAAAAAAATGGAAAATTGAAGTCGAACGAAAATCCGGTTCAAGTCATTTTTGAAACGAAAGATTTGAGAAGATATCAATATTGAGTGAAGGAATGAAAGGGAGTGATGAAGGGAGGGAGTGGTGGAGTAAGGGAGAGTGGGAGTGAGTGGAGAGGGAGGAAGTGAGGGGGTGAGAGGGAGTGGTGAGAGGGAGAGGGAGGGCGTGGTGGAGAGGGTATGAGTGGTGGAGAGGGAGGGAGTGAGGGGGTGGGAGGGAGTGGAGAGAGTGTTGAGAGAGAGTACGAGTGAGTGGAGAGGGAGGAAGTGGGTGTTAAGATTATGTGTTGAGTGAGTGAGAGTGAGTGGTGGAGAGGAGTGACGAGGATATATTATTATGTAATGGAGAGAGAGAGTGGGTGAGAAGTGAGAGTAAGAGTGAGAGAGTATGTAAATAAAAACATTACAGACTCTAGGGGAATATAGCTCAATCTATAAAAGAAGGTTACTCTCTCTCTCTCTCTCTCTCTCCTCTCTCTCTCTCTCTCTCTCTCTCTGCAGGGGTGTTGTAAAGTCGATGAGATATTCTACCCTCTCTCTCTCTCTCTCTCTTCTCTCTCTCTCTCTCTCTCTCTCTCTCTCTCTCTCTCTCTCTCTCTACCAGACCTATACAGTACCATAAGAATATAGATGTATTTTTCCTTTTTACAAACAGACAAACACACACACATGCATACATACATACTTACATACTTACCATATACACACCCACACACACATTCATCCCTACACACACACACACACACACACACACATCAATCCCTCATCATCCATCATCATTATCTTCTTTCCTTCAAACAATGTACTTTATCCTTCCTTCCTTCCTTCATTTTCCCTTCCTTCCTTCCTTAAACGCCTCTCTCTCTCTCTCTTCTCTCTCTCTCATCTCTTCTCGTCTCTCTCTCTCTCTCCTCTCTCTCTCTCTCTCTCCTCTCTCTCTCTCCTCTTCTCTCTCTCTCCTCTCTAATTCACGTGTTATCTGTCATATATACGACTTTCTATCACTCATTGGTTGTAAAAGAAAGTGATATGGTATGTTAGTGTTTATTTTTGAGAGAGAGAAGAGAGAGAGA
>JAWZYT010004632.1:0-24701 GCA_034508575.1 Petrolisthes manimaculis
GTTGTTATAATATATAAAGCTGAAATTAATTTATAATGAACGTGTCCCGAGTCTGGTGTGAACATAAATTTGCACTGAGGTGAGCATTTTTAATCAGCTTATGAGAGGTCCTTCGTGCTGTCACATATTTCGCTTGCCAGTCCATTTCGCATCCGTGAATTATTCAGTCTGTGTTGAAGTGGCGAGGGAGGGAGGGAGGGCAGAGAGGGTGTGTGGGTGTGGGGGAGGGAGGGAGGGAGGGCAGAGAGGGTGTGTGTGGGGGGGTGAGGGAGGGAGGGAGGGCAGAGAGGATGTGTGGGTGTGGGGGAGGGAGGAAGGCAGAGATGTGGTGGGGTGGGGTGGGGGAGAGAGGGTGATTGGTGGAGAGCAGAGGTTTAGAGAAAGGAAAGGGCAAAGGGCAGGGACAGAGTTGTGTGTGTGTGTGTTCGGAGAGAGAGAGAGAGAGAGAGAGAGAGAGAGGAGAGAGAGAGAGACAGAGACAGAGACAGAGAGAGTGAGTTAGTGAGTGAGCGAGAGCAGAAAGAGAGAGAGAGAGAGAGAGAGAGAGAGAGAGAGAGAGAGAGAACACAGTACCATTACCCCTACAGTCACCACTAGTACTATTATCACCACGGGGTTATGAAGCAACTAGGCTTCTAATATATAGCCATCACCACCACTACCATCAACAACATCACCACCGCTACCATCCACATCAGTACCCAGACTACTTTTCTCATTACTACCACTTTCAACAACACCACCCTACTATTTATAACTTGCACTATAACAACCAACCATGCACACACTATAATTATTACCTACACAATATAAATAATAATAATCATATACAACACCACTATAGCACCACACATCCTATATAGTAGTAGCATCATCACCTTCAGCACCACCACGACTACTGTAATAAGATCCACTATCATCACTATCATCACTATCACCACCACCACCACCTATATAGCCTCACCATCCATCCCATCACCCCAAACATACATACGTATAGGCCCACGATGCCATCCATATTTTTACTTACCCTTCATTGGCTTCCTGTAGTTACAATCACGAGTCTCAGAGAACAATAGGTCGATATGTCAGGAGGAGGAGGAGGAGGACGATACGGAAGGAGGGAGAAAGTGAGGATGTAGAATAGAGGATGCACGGGGAGGGAGGAAAGGAGGGAGGGAGGGAGGAAGATAAAGTATGCAAGGAAAGAGAAGAGGAGAGGGAAGGAGAGAGGAAGATGAAGTATGCAAGGAAAGAGAAGAGGAAAGAAGGAGGGAGGGAGGGGAGAAAGTGAGGAATGTAGAAAAGAGGATGCACGGGGAGGGAGGGAGGGAGGAAGATGAAGTATGCAACGAAAAAGAAAAGGAGAGGGAAGGAAGAAGAAGAGAGAGAGAGAGAGAGAGAGAGAGAGAGAGAGAGACGAGAGAGAGAGAGAGAAAGAGGGGGGGGTATATATTAATCACAAAGTATTAAGGAGTGATACGGGAAAACTTTTATGCGTGCGTCTGTTGTTTCTCGTTGTCGTCATCGATGTTCCGTGCCACTTATTACCATTTGAACTTTTATTTTATGGTTGTGTTCGTGACAAGGACCTTTATTTATTTATTTTTCCCCCACGATGGCTGACCGAATGCCCCAAAAGTGCCGAGCTCATCCTACATATATTTTGACCAGTTGAGATGTTCCTGTCTTGGCTTACTCCTTCATTGATTTTACCTACGAAGGATTGGGTCGAGTGAGATACTTAAAAATGTATACTGTGTTGTATTGAGGAGGTTCATGGTTGTATATACAGGGTTTTCAGTGTAGGATGTGTACGTAAAACTATGGATGATTGTGTAATAAGTAGACAATGTGTGTGTGCTCAGTTCTGGAGGTTGCCGTAAGTTTCAGACAGACAGACTTGGGCAACACACCTGAAGGACGCTCGGCTTTATAAAGGGCAACTATTATAAGGGCCTTCCTGATTTTAGTTATCGTTACCCATTTCTTCGACTAGCAAAAACCAATGCAGTAGTTTGTTTACACTTGACTGCTTCATGGAGTAAATAAAATAGAAATTGAATTGATAGATAAATAAAATAGAAAAATTGAATTAATAGATAGATAAAATAGAAAAATTGAATTGATAGATAGATAAAATAGAAAAATTGATTGATCGATAAATAGAATAGAAAATTGATTGATAGATAAGTAGAATAGAAAATTGAATTGATAGATAAATAAAATAGAAAATTGAATTGATAGATAAATAAAATAGAAAAATTGAATTGATAGATAAATAAAATAGAACATTGAATTGATAGATAAAAAAATTGAATTGATAGATAAATAAAATAAAAAAATTGAATTGATAGATAAAAAAAAAAAATTGAATTGATCGATAAAAAAAAAAATTGAATTGATAGATAATAAAATAGAAAAATTGAATTGATAGATAAATAAAATAGAACATTGAATTGATGGATAAATAAAATAGAACATTGAATTGATGGATAAATGAAATAAATATTGAATTGATAGATAAATAAATAAAAAATTGAATTGATAGATAAATAAAATAAAAAAATGAATTGATAGATAAATAAATAAATAATTGAATTGATAGATAAATAAAATAAGAAAATTGAATAAATAAATAGAAAATTGAATTGATAGATAAATAGGATAAAAATTGAATAAATAGATAAATAAAATAAGAAAATTGAATAAATAAAATAGAAATTGAATGATAGATAAAAAATTGAATTGATAGATAAAAAAAAATTGAATTGATAGATAAAAAAAAAAAAAATTGAATGATAGATAAATAAAATGAAACTGATATAATATTGAGTAGGTAGGTATAGCGGTGACCTCGAGAACCTGGGTGAAGACAGCTACGGTAAATGATAGAGAGGAGAGAATGGGTCAGGGTCGGGAGCCAGTGGGGGAGGAGGAGGGGGTCTTGTGGTGGGGTGGGGAGGGGGTGAGTGACTGGAAAAATGGAGGGAGAATGGAGAGAAGGATGGGAAAGTGGAGGAAGAGGAGGAAGAGAGAAGAGGAGGAGGAATAGAAAGGGAGAAAGGAAGGAAGAGAAACGTGAATGGAGAAGAGGCATATAAAATGATTAGTAAAGGAGGTTGAGGCAGAGAAAGGGGAAAAAAAACAAGAGTAAGGTGATGTATGACTATATAAGAAACCAGGGAAGGATGTTGAAAGAAAGGGAAGAGAGGAAATAATTCGATGAGAAGAAGACGTAAGGGAAACGAATTTATTATATCCCCCCCTCTCTTTCTCTCTCTCACTTTCTCTCTCTCACACACACGCACACACACATACACACACACACATACACACACACATACACACACACACACACACACACACACACACAACACACACACAAATATAGGAATGGCTTGTTTTGAAAGATGTCGACAAATGGGGAAGTGGAAGAAGATCGTGGGTGTTATGGGTAGGCGGGCAGGGAAAAAAATAGGTTGCACAGGTAGGGAGCGAGGCCTTATCTCTCTCTCTCTCTGTCTTGTCTGTCTCTCTCTCTCTCTCTCTCTCTCTCTGCTCTCTCTCTCTCTCTCTCTCTCTCTCTCTCCTCTCTCTCTCTCTCTCTCTCTCTCTCTCTCTCCTCTTCTCTCTCTCTCTCTCTCTCGTCTCTCCTCTCTCTCTCTCTCTCTCTCTCTCTCCTTCTTTCTGTGTGTGTGTGTGTCATTATTTTTAACTACAATCGTAAGTAATGCACTACAGAAAAAAACACCTATTTATTAATTAAGGGGGTGCGGGAGTAGGGGACAGGCTTGGAGGGGGGGAGGGACTGGTTAGGTGAATCCTGTGATCTTCTTTTGTCTCTCTTATTGGTTGGTTGTCTGTACACCTTGTTTTCGTTTGTCAATAAGTACAGTCAGTAGGTAGTAGCAGGCGAAAGATGTTGTTTATTAAGGGGGAAATTTTGTGTTGGTACCATAAATCTGGAGCAACCGAATCCTCCAAACTATTCCAAGCAACAACAGAACACCACTTAATAGTTTACTCTTCTGGTCCTGCTGTTTCCTTGCATACTTTGGAGGAATCATGGCTCTCCAATTACCTTAATTAAAGATGGTTTGGGGACTGCATGCGAGTTGAGGGATAAATAAATAAGCTAGACTGAAGGGAGGGAAGGGAGGTGGTGAGGGGGGTGGGTGGGGGGGGGGGTGAATCGAAGGGCGGTCAGTCACGCTATGGTTGGCCAGACTGTGTACACCCCAACACTAGAATGACACACACACACACACACACACACACACACACACACGATTCGATTAGTTAACCCATCAGCATTCTAATCACGTGGAGACAGAAGGTCATCGGTGTTACTCTTGAAAAAATAAAAATATGGCAGCATAATTACAACCACCTTTGTTGACCCAACAATATAATATAATCCATTGATTTTATAGTTTGTAAAAAAAAAAATGTAGAAACGAAACCAAAATGATAATAATAATAACAATAATAATAATAATAAGAAGAAAAAGAAATGAAGGAAATTACCCAAAAATGCAACACCAGGCTCAAAAAAGTAATTACATACATAATTATATATAAATAGTTCTCCAAAATCTTCAAGTCCATGTTCAAGATGAGATGCCAATACATGCAACTTCTTCACCTTCTTTGATTATTTCATCACACGGGATCCCAGACCAGAAAGAAAGACTGAATAATCTCGGCACGGCAATGTCTCGCTTCCAATGATATCCTCATGATTAATTTGAGCCTTGGCAAAGCAGTGGGGGGAAGGGTGAAGGGGGAGATGGAGGTGGGATAAATAGAATGACGTTGAGAGACATGGAAAGACGGAAGGAAGGAAATTGCAAGAGGAAGATCACTGGAAGGGAGAGTTAGTTGTTGGTTTGGGATAGACGGAACATGTGAATTGAGTTAATTAAAGGACTTACTAAGGCCCGTTGTTAAAAAAAATTTAAGGGCCCTTACTGGAGCTCTATGAATTCTTTAAAATAATGCAGGCCACAGAACCCTTCAGTATTTCTAATAGTGAATCTGTTGCCCGGAGTAGTTTAGAGAGAGAGAGAGAGAGAGAGATTACAACAAATATGAGTGCAAAGGAGAATCAGTATTTTAGTTATATATCGGGTCATAAAACTCTATAATGACCATAACAAAGAGTAATAATAATAAGTCTGGTACAGGGTAAACACATCTTAATTAATGAGGGGGAAGTGTTTTGTTGGTAAATCTGGAGCAACTGAATCCTCCACACTATTCCAAGCAACAACAGAACGCCATTATATTTGCATTTCTGGTCCTGTTTCCTGGCATACTTTTTGAGAATGAAGACACTCCAATATACTAAAAAATAATAATATACCACCTTAAGGGGGTGCGGGAATAGGGGACAGGCTTGGGGTGGGTAGAAAGCCTGTCCCCTATTCCCGCAACCCCCTAACCCCCTCAAATCCCCCCCAAGCCTGTGCCCTTACTCCCACACACCCCTGAACCCCTCAAATCCCCCCCCCCACACAAGCCTGTCCCCTTACTCCCACACACCCCTGACCCCCAAAGCCTGTTCCTCTACTCCCACACACCCCTGACCCCCCCAAGCCTGTCCCCTACTCCCACACACCCCTTAAGGAGGAGGGAACGTAGGGAGGGAAGGAGGAGAGTGACTGCTGTGTTATTGTATAGGTTAGGTAATGTTTGGGGTTGATATGCATTATGAGCTGCACACAGGGGCTGACGTAATTGGGTTAACTCCGCTCTAATTATTATGTCTGGAGAAGGTACGGTAACTGCAGAGATTAGAGAAGAGGGGAGTCAAGTGGAGAGAGAGAGAGAGAGAGAGAGGGTTGGAGGCCTGTGTTTGTGTTGTCTCTCTGCCTTGTTCTATCTTGTTCTTGGTTTGCCTCATCAGTCTGTCTGTTGTAAGTTGTGTGTGTATATGCATAGGTTTCTCTTAGTCTCTATCACATTTTTCTGTGTGTTATTGTATGTTCCTGTTTGCCATTACTGTATGTATGTATGTTGTAAGTTGTGTGTGTATATGCATAGGTTTCTCTTAGTCTCTATCACATCTTTTTGTGTGTTATTGTATGTTCCTGTTTGCTATTACTGTATGTATGTATATATGTATGTATGTGTAGCTGCAGGCATAATGATTTACGATTTTTAAAGATAGGTTTTTGAATAGTCATGTGCAAGCGGGATCTACTTGAGGTGATAAGTGTTCATGTTTTCTTAAATAGTTGAATTTTACCGTATCTATTTAGGCTTAAGTGTGAAAGCATGTATATAAGACTTGTATGAATGTATGTGTGTATGATTACTTCTCTCAGACTGCTGTACCTTGCTAGCCTTTACACATGTCTTACGGGTGAACAAAGAGCACCGTGTCTCCTATCCATGTCACCAACCTTGGGCGTGAGTACCATGCAGGGCTCAGGTCGTGTCAGAGGTCAGGCTGGTAGGTAGGTCAGGTTCAGAAAGGAGAGTTGTGCTGGGTGGGTGGGTGGGTGAGGCAGGTCGTGTATATAATTATGTTGAGGGGAATGAGAGACAGAGACTAGAAAGTATAAGTGAGAGGTTGAGAAAATGGAAACGGTGCATGGGTGAGTGGGTGGGTGAATGAGATAGTATAAAAGAATGGAAAGAAAATGTGTTGGTGTTGGTGGTAGTGGTGGTAGTGGTGCATGGTAACTGAAGTAGACTCATTGATGGACAGAAGTGGTGGTGGTGGTGGTGGTTATAGAAATGGCGACTGATAATACAAACCCATCCTCTGTCTTGGTGAAATGGCAATGTCTGTTTTGATATGAGATTAGTGACAGAAGTTGTGTTGGTGTAAGAGGCTTGAAGACTGGTGGGTGATTGGTGGTGTTGTGAGAGAGTGAAGACTGATGTGAGAGTGAGAGCTGTGATTTAAATAATAAGTGATGAGAGTAGTTGTGATGTGTCGTATGGGGTGGTGATGTTATATAGTGTTTAGTGGCTTGAGTAGTGACTGATGGTGTGAATAATGGTGTCTCTATTGTGTTTTGATAAATAATTGTCGTGTATGGATGTTGGTGTTGTATGGATGGTGGCTGTGTGTGAGTGTGTAGTGTGATGAAGATTGCTTTCTTTGAGTACCGTATTGTTGGTAATTAAGGATGTTGGTGATGAGTGTTGTAGTGGTGGGGACTGTGTTGGTGATATTGGTGGCTGTGTGGATAATGGTGCATGTTGGTGATGGTATATAATAATTGTGATGGAAGTGTTGGTTGGTAGTCAAGTTTACATTATGAGAAACAGCACCATTGGCAAGGAATCTGGCTGGTGTAACACGAATGCAAACCACACTTGGGTAGTTCAAGGTAGTGTTCTGAAATGGAGACTTTTCATTCATCCAAACTGTGGTATGAAACACGGAATTTCAGGATAGGTTGTCTGTTTCATGGTATAGTTTGGTGGATTCGTTGGTCTTCAAATCGTAAACAGTGCAGTAGTATCTTTGTCCAATCCCGGGGTCAGTAAGCCAGAGTTATTATGATGTATAGTTACATTACTTTGATGCTGTGTGATAGCTTTTTTTTTTTTTTTTTTTCGTATGTGGAGATTTTCTTGTTACATACGGTGTGATTATTGAATTTTATAATAATTTTTCTTTTCTCTTTGTTTCAGGTAAGTGGAGGGAGCGGACAAGTGTGTAATTTGCAGGTAAGACCAAGAATGGAACTGAAGACATTGAAAGTTGAAAGGTAAAGATTTGCAAACAACTGTAACTTGACATACTCAAACACGTACAGAGGCAGTGAGTAATGTATAATGCACAGCAATAGAATAGTTACATAGAGTTACATAGAATCACAGACCACAACAGACCTTGCGGTCCACACGAGGTGACCTGATTTGAGGGTTACTGGTAGAGAATGAATTACTCCCCAGTGATAGTCGTAGATAAGGATAGCAAAGTAGAAGGCTCCCTCCCCTCCCTCCGGCCTGGGCCGTACAGGAAATAATGTCAGAAGTCAGAACCTTCTGGGTTGGCAGAAATACTTCACGAGGAAATTTTATAGGAAAAATTGAAAGTAGGTGAAATTTGGCTAACTCGCCACCTGTAATGGTCAAAATTATTCATTAGTAACCATTGTAAGTCGGGGATTCGACACAAGGTGTTTATCTAATCGACGTTTGAAGCTGTCTACGGTGTTACAGTCTATTATGTTACGCGGAAGCCCAGTCCATAAGTAGACGACTCTGATAAAAAAGAAATCTTGGATTCGTACAAATTAAAAGATTTACCTATGATTTTGCAGCCGTTTCCCCTCGTGTAGTCGGATTGGTTGATAGTGAAATATTTACTGCAGTTCATAATATCATTATCTATGCCTCTGATAATTTTAAATACCTGGATTAAGTCACCTCTCAATCTATGCTGTGATAATAGGAATAGATTTAGTTCACTTAGTCTCTCCTCGTATGTTTTGTTTCTAAGACTTGGTATAATTTTAGTAACCCTACGTTGGACTTGTTCGTTCAATTTTACTATATCTTTCTGGTAGTACGGGCACCAGGCTTGGACACAATATTCCATAAGAGGATGGACCAAGGAATTATACAAAGTGAGGATTGTGTCTTTAGACTTATACTCGAATGCTCTGCCAATAAAGCCGATAGTTTTATTTGCTTTCTTAGTTATTTCCGTACACTGTTGACTGAGTTTTAGGTTACTTGGTACTGTTACCCCTAAGTCTGTCTCATGATCCACGCTTTTGTGTTAATTACCATTTAACGAGTAGTTTGCTGATATGTTATGATATCCGATTTGGAGCACTTTACATTTATCCGCATTAAAGGACATTTGCCAAGTTTTCACCCAATTTGACAATTTATTGAGGTTATCTTGCATTTCTTTGGTCTGTGCGGTAGTGAGTACTGTATTTGCAATTTTGGTGTCATCGGTAAACTTCGATATTATGCATGAGAGGCCTTCGTCTATGTCGTTTATGTAAACTAGTAATAGAATTGGCCCCTAAGACCCCTGTGGCAACCTGCTTGTAACGCCAGTCCAACTAGATGATTTTCCATTTATTACCACTCATTGTTTTCTGTTGCTTAGTCAGTTCTCTATCCATCTTACGGTGTCGCCTTGGATTCTGTGTAATTTTAGTTTAGTTATTAAGCGTTTATGGGGGACTTTGTCAAAGGCCAAGAGCGTTTATTACGAAAATCGTGTTGAGTGTCTCTGAGTAAGTTCTTTTCCTCTAAGTGATTTGAAAGTTAATCTCGTATGATTGTCTAGCATTTTGCATACTACTGAGGTTAGGCTGAAAGGGCGATTGTTGCTTGGTAGAGATTTGTTGCCTTTTTTTAATATTGGTGTTACGTCAACCAGCTTCCATTCGTCAGGTACTGTTTCAGTGTGTAAAGAATAATTAAAGAGCAGAGGTGGTTTAACTATTTCGCTTTTTGCTTCCTTTAATACACGAGGGGAGATCGTTAGCAGGCAACTTTGTGTATATGATTGAGTATATTCCAGGTTGACTATAATAGTCACATGATGATATTCTAAGTTAACTATAAAACTTCATATGAAACGTATTAAAAGAAATATGTAACACACACACAAACTCACACTGACACACACTAACAACACACACTAACAACTCACACTAACAACACACTCTAACACTAACACACACTAACACTAACATGACAGCAATAAACAGAATAGACTAAACCAACACAAACTTGTGTGCCATTGATACCAAAGTGAAGATAACTAATATCTTCACTACATGTAACCACGTGTTACAAATGGTGACCCCGGGGTTGTAGCAGACAACCTTTATGTATATGATTGAGTATATTCCAGGTTGACTATAAAATATTGTCACATGATCATATTCCAGGTTAACTATAAAACTTCATATGCTACGTAATAAAAGAAATATGTAACACACAAACACTAACATGACAGCAATAAACAGACTAGACTAAACCAACACAAACTTGTTTGCCATTGATACCAAAGTGAAGATAACTAACATCTTCACTATATCGTAACATTTAATTTGTCCATACATTTTATTATGTCACTTTCTGTTATGCTGGTATATTATTCGGGTTTTCTGTAGTGAAGACTGATGCAAAGACTGTGGTGTTAAGGATACTGCTCATTTGCTCTTCGTCTGTGGTAAAGTCGCCATTCTCGTCCGATAGTTGGCAGGAGTACTTTCTTAAACCGAAAAAATCTCAACGCTGTGGACAGGATTCGAACCTGTGCGGGCAGAGCCCAATGGATTTCGAGTCCATCTCCTTAACCACTCGGACACCACAGCCATAGTCCCAAGTATTGATAAAAGTGTGTTTTTAAACAAAGGCAGGGAGTATTTTTGGGCCTTGAGGTAATGAGAGTAACATATGGTAGTATTCAGTATACTATAGTGTTAGTAAAGTGGATACCGTTAATTAAGGACCCTGTGATCGTGTATTGGAATTGCATGCTTCTGATTACTTCTGACTATGCCATGAAACAAGCTCCTTCCCTATAGGTAGTGTTTCGTGGCAATATTTGAAGGAATCAAATCAATTACCTCCAATTTTCAGGCTATATCACTATAATAGGTCCCTTAAGTTTGGAGCAGCGACGAATTAAAGAAAGAGAGTGATGCATGGGTAGTTCGTGTTTATGACGGTGAGTGAAATTTTATAGACACACTACATTTTAGATCGGGGCTGTAACATATAATAATTATACGGTACCGCAACGATCTAGGCTTCTACTGCTCACGTATCATATTTAAGGGTGTGTGGGAATAGGGGGACAAGCTTGGTGGGGGGTGCGGGGGGTCGGGGGTGGTATAGGGTGGTGAGGAAGTAGGAAGGACAGGATGGGGGAGGGTTAGGGGGGTGCGGGAATAGGGGGGACAGGCTTTCAACCCACCTCAAGCCTGTCCCCCTATTCCCGCACACACACACACACACACACACACCCAAGCCTGTCCCCTACTCCCGCACCCCCTTAAGGTAATGGTAGAAAATGGAAAGTCGAAGAGGTATGTACAGCCGGCAGTATAAATATTAAATTCGCGTACATCCTACTGTATGTGTTAAATAAAGCTGATTTGACCATAATATAAAGTTATCTTCTGAACCATGCAGTTTCTATTCCAACAATATATAGTTCATTTACTATGTGAGAAGTATGGGTCATCTCTACATATCAATATAAAGTTACATTCTGAACCAGTTTCTATTCAATATAAAGTTACATTCTGAACCAGTTTCTATTCCAACAATATGTGAGAAGTATGGGTCATCTCTACATTTCAATAGTTTTACAAGATCGCTAGGCTCATTCATACTTTCACAGGTGGAAATGAAGCGAACTTATGCTGCCGACTGTACAGCATTACAAAGTTGACGAGTAAAGGGAATAACATTAAGAGATAACAACGTAACAGTGACGTGATCTGTATATATGTAGCGATGAAATGAATATGGGGACAGCAAGGATATTATAGAGGGAGCCGGGGCGGTGGGGAAAGAAGCGCATTTTAATACAACAAACAGCATATTGATTCAACATGACAGAAAAAGGTGTGTGGCATAGAGAGGAAAAGACAGGTGATAAGAGAGAGCAAAGAAACGAAACGAACCCTAATATTACAGAAAGAATATGATTACATGCAGTATAAGTACAGAGGTATATATACCATGTGACTGGGACAAAGAATCGATGACAATAGATAGAGAACGAATGAGAAAGGAAGGGACGGGTCTGGTGCATGGTCAGATCCTCCTCCACCTCTATTGAAGTGAATTTACCTTATAGAAATGATGATGGAGCGATGCGGGACAGAGAGAGGGAGAGGGAGAGAGAGGGAGGAGAGACGTGCTGTTGGAATGATGGATACGTAGACAGGGATATATACAGTAGACTGGGTAATATATATACTGATTGGTTTTGCTCATAGAATGGTAGGTTGATAAAGTAGGTAAGGTGGTTGATTTATTTATTCAATATATTTAGACGTAGACAGGGATATAATAATTATAGACTGGGTAATATAATATACTGATTGGTTTTGCTTATAGTATTGGTTGATATGTAGGTAAGGTGGTCGATTTATTTATTCAATATAGTCAGACGAGAATGCAGAGAGAAACAAGTTGGCAGATAGGCTGACAGGCAGACTGACAGATAATTAGTAAGCAGACAGGCAGACTGACAGATAATTTGTAAGCAGACAAGGAGTTAGTCATGTAGATAGACAGGCCAGCAATTAAATAGACAAATAGACAGGCAGGCAAGGAGACAAGCAGACAGACAAGCAGACAAATGGTAAGTGGCAAACACCATCAGAGACTAAAGAGGAGGTGGAGATCAGAAGGTGCAGTGCAGAGTATTGTTGGAGTTCTAATATGTAAAGGAGATGTTGCAAGAGCCGTGTTGCAAGCAAGAGGTGCAGTCTCATTTGTAGCGTACGAGTCTGTATGTCTGTCTGTGTGTCTGTCTGGGCCTGCAGTAGACTCCTTCCCGACACACATATCCTACTGCAGACATCCCTATTAGATCACTGAAAGAATACGATAATGATTATTGTATATGGTACCTTTCTGAAACTAATAATCCTTTTGTATCTCTCTCTCTCACACACACGTTCTTCACATTTATCTATTCTTTGACTATCCACGCCATCTCCCCCCACCCCACTAGGACCCCCTACACCGTTCTCCCTGACCCGCTACCCTAAACCCTCACCCTGACCTACCCACCCACCCTATGAAGGCAGGCAGACCCACAGTTGAGTAAGCTTGGCAAATGTGAATATAGTTCTGTTTTGCATACGTTACGCCGAGCCCAGCGGGATGCCAACCATTCAGTGGCTATAACCTCCTCAAGAATTGCCGTCTATGTGCAGTGTAGAAAATGCTGAGGCGGTGCTGCTGTGAGTATGTGAAGGTGCTGGCTGTGACTTATTTTTGGTGCTGTGCATGGTACAGTCGGCAGCATAATTTCGCTTTATTTCTACCTACGTATGCATGATCTATAGTGATGTTGTAACACTATTTGAATGTAGAGATGACAGATATAATGTTCATGTTGTTAGAATAGACACTGGGTCAGAATGCAGCTCTCTGGTCATATTAGCTTTATTTAATTCACGAGATCGACGCGAATTTCTGCTGCCAGCTGCATGTAAAGTCATGGTCTAATGTACTGCAACACCTTCCAATGAGATGGCTTCGAAAAATGATCCGAAACTATAGCTGTTGGTGTGTGCAATTTTGGTTCATAAAATTAACTCAAATAGCTCGCTTTTATTCACCAGGTTGCAGTACATTAGACCATGACTTTACATATTATTTTGATGTTACTCTTTATAAGGTGCTGCTGTGAAACTTTGTGGTGCTATGGTTGTGTTTTCATTACAAGGCATTGGTGTGGTTCTTCATCAAATGCTACTGTGGTCATCTTTATTATTATGATGTTCTCCCGACCCATGTATGAAGTGCTGTGGAGTCCTTAAAGGTGATGAGGTTGCGATCGAGGTCCTGCATGTGTTGAGCAGCTGTGGTGATGTGGTTGGTGGTGTGTAGTGGTGTTGATGTGTTATGAATTTTTTTGGGGGGTGGGTTACTGTTACTGATGTTTGAGGTAGAGAGTTTAGAGTTGTTGTGGTTCTGTGTTTCGTTGTGGAGACGTAGGGTGATGAGTTGTGTTTTAGACTTTCCATGTAGTTTCATATTTTGGGGACATATTGCTGTGGGTGCTTGAGGTAAAAGAAGAGTGTTGAGTAGAGTTGAGTTGAGTTGAAGTAGGGTGTGGTACGACGGCGCTAGATTGTGTTGTCAAGATGTACTCGTAAAGAGGGATTGAAAAATAACAACGTCGACGAGTGCAATATTGAAGGTAAATACATAACTCAAGCGTGAGTGAAGCGAAGCCAGGAGGAGGAGAAGATGTGAACAAATAGAGAAGAGGTAAATATAAAATAGAAATAGAAAATAAACATAGATAAAAAAGAGAGAATTAGAAGACTTAAGTCAGAAGAAAAGAAAAGAGGGAAAAATCGAAACGAAGAGATTACAGTGTCATGTAATAAAAGATTTTGAAGATTATACAAGATTATGAAAGGAAGAGAGTTAGTGCTAAAGGAAAAGAAATCAACGCATGTCCTGACCTCAATGTGATCCTATACGTGGTGATGCTCTCCTCGTACCTCCATTTTTAGCTTGCTGAGTGCAGCACTAAACACGAGAATGAGATCACCTCTCTCCTGAGTCTCCTCTGACCCACAGCTGATCTGACACACCATAAACATCTGTCAACGTCTCTCCTGACCACACTATCACGTCACACCCAGAAGTACACACACACACACACACACACACACACACACACACACACACTGAAGCTGTCTTACTCCTGTCACCACCACCACCACCACCAACAACAACAACAATAAGAAAAACAACAATAACAACAACAACCCACCACCACTACTGCAACCCATAATTTTTATCTATCCAACCCCCACATTACCAGTCCGTCATCAGTATTGGGATCACTACTGGCGCTTGCTACCAACACACAGACAGACCGACCCCTGACACAACCACCCCTCCCTGCCCACCACCACCACCATCACTCTCCTTTCTCACAAGTATACCATGCTCTCCAATCTTATACCTGATACCATCTCTACTTCACCTGTCCTGTCTGTAGGCCTATATACCCCCGAGACAAGCTTTACCTATATCCTACCCTACGTGCCTCTTTACCTTACCTATATCCTACCCTAATTGAACCATACCTGTCTATATACCTTACCTTATCCTACCCTAATTGAAGCATACCTGTCTATATACCTTACCTTACCCTACTCAAAGTTAACTATTTTAGCTTGTCTACCTTACCTTAACCTACCCTAGGCTTTACTCTGCCCTGCCTTAATCTCCTCCCTCACTCCCTCCCTTCCCTGTCGTACCCTTCCCTTGTCTGTCGTACCCTTCCCTTCCCTGTCGTACCCTTCCCTTCTCTGTCGTACCCTTCCCTTCCCTGTCATACCCTTCCTAACAGCTCAACCCTACTGTACTTTATCCTGTCAGCCACCACGCCAGGCCCTGTTACTCTTACCCCTCCCCTACCCATATCACTCACTCACTCACTCACTCACTCACACACTCGCTCACTCCCCTCCGTCCCACCTACTAACCATTATCCCATCTCCACCCTCCCTAATGTACAGTCTCCACCCACCCTCCATCCCATACCACCTAATTGAACCCACTCCCCACTATATGTTCACACACACACACACACACATAGTACTTGAAGAGAAAGAGAGAGAGAGAGAGAGAGAGAGAGAAGGAATTATGTACAACCGTATATATATATATATATATATGTGTGTGTGTGTGTGTGTGTGTGTGTGTGTGTGTGTGTGTGTGTATGTATGTGTGTATGTATGTATGTATGTGTGTGTCTGTAGGCTAGATAGAAGTTAGATAGGGGCGTGGGAAAGAGACAACATTATAGAGTAACCACAAAGACTTCTCAGTGGTGTGTTGGTGTGTGTGAAGGTTTTTAAGGAGGAGGTGGGCTATATACGAGAAGAAGGGTGTGTTTTTAATATGAAGTAATGGACAGTGGGATGTGTCGTCTCAGATAATATACGATCGTCTGGCGTCAGGAGAAAAACCGTATGTTAATTTAGACGTGTTCTATTACTTAAGGAGAAGGTGAAAACGAAAAATAAGTTGTTTTTTAAAGGGTTTCAGTGTACATTGTAGCAAGAGTGTGAGGAGGATGTAGGCTATGTATAGAAGAAACAACAACAACAATGTGATGTGTGTGTGTGTGTGTGTGTGTGTTGTGTTGTGTTGTGTTGTGTTGTGTTGTGTGTGTGTGTGTGTGTGTGTGTGTGTGTGTGTGTGTGTGTGTGTTGTGTGTGTGTTGTGTCGTGTGTGTGTTTGTGTGTGTGTGTGTGTGTGTGTGTTGTGTTGTGTTGTGTTGTGTTGTGTTGTGTTGTGTTGTGTTGTGTTGTGTTGTGTTGAAGTGAAAGATGCCAGGTGTGTGGAAGGGGGGCGTGAGAGCATAATTTTATATACCACATAAATATATAGTTGTTTGTTGGTGCTTTGGGTGTGAAGGTTGGCGTTATGGGTGATTGAATGTTATATATAGGGCTGAGTTGGGTGAGGAAGGAAGGATATATATTGTGGCGATTGTAGGTTATGAAGGAGTAATGTATGTACAGTTGGATAGTTGGTGAAAGATGGTCAATTTCTCCCAATATCAAGTTCCTTAGTGCCAAATAGGAGACATCAGGGGCAGAAGTCAGTATTGAGGATGGTAATAAAAAGCAAGTACTTGATAATAGACACTGGTTACTCAAATGGGACAATTATCTTTCACCTGGGCTGTACCACCCACTCATGTGTCCAATTGTACAGTCTGTCAGTGATGCACCACGTACCCCACCCTCGCTCAGTTACTAGCATGTTTTAGCTGGTAAAATCTGGAGTAGTAAGCAGGGTTATCTTACAGTGATTGTTGTGATTGGTCGATCTAATTAATATCTGCTGTAAGAAGATACCAACTGCTTTCTATACTCCAGAATTTACCAGCTAATACTGCGAGTAACTGAACGAGGATGGGGTACGTGGTGCATCATTGACAGACTGTACAAAATATGAGAGATTAGTTATAAAGGGAAAGGAAAGAAAACTACAATACCAGAAGTAGTACAGTTGCCTCTAAAATTTTCGAGACACTACCTGTTAGAGTCTAGCAGATAGTGTCTCGAAATTTGTGGATGCAATTGTACCTGGCATCACAAAGAGGACACAGAGTAATAAAACAATATCAAGCACGAACAAGAAAAAAGAAAATGGGTTCGAAAGAGCGTTAAAACTCGTAAAACTTTGTCCGCGCATATTTACAAGCATTGTGGGTATATGTGGTAAATAATAAATAATAATAATAATAATAATCGGTTTATTAAAAAGTAGCAGCTGGGAGGCTGAAAATGTACATGTAACATAAAACACTAATGATAAAAATGAGAATGAACACAAGTGAAAGCAGGAAAAACAAAAAACAGAGACACAATTAAATGAAACTTAAATACATACAAGTACACATACACACATAAATACATACAGACATATAAATACACACATATACACACATACACATATATACATATATATATATATACATATATATATGTACATATATACACATATATAAATATATACATACACATATATAAACATATATATACATATATAAAAACATACACACACATACACATACATAAACATATACATACAAATAAACATACACACATAACTACATGCATACACATACACATATTAATTTATACAGACTTGTGTGTGTGTGTGTGTGTGTGTGTGTGTGAGAGAGAGAGAGAGAGAGAGAGAGAGAGAGAGAGAGAGAGAGAGAGAGAGAGAGAGAGAGAGATTGTGAATAATCTATGAAGGGTGATGAGAATCGAGAAGAGCTCTGAACGTGAAGAGATGAAGAAAGAACATGAGCAGTAAATAGAAATAAAAAATATGGAATGAGAATAATGAGAGAAAATGAAAAAGGTGTGAGCACGAGAGAAAGTGTGTGGACATATTTCAGAATAACTACTAGAAAAGGGACAAAGGAGACTAATGATATGAAGGCCAGTAAGAAGAGTGTGGATGTGAGAGCAACCAAGAGGGATGAAAATTGATGTATAGTAAGGGTCAACACACACACACACACACACACACACACACACACACACACACACACACACACATGACCTAACCCACTTCCCAAGAAAGGCTTTGTGGTGTTGGTGACGAACACAGAAAGTGACGACGACAACTTTATGACGCAAAAAAAAAAAAAATTACATACATGGAAAAAACACCGAAAAAACACACACTGACGTTTTCTACATTATATATATATATATATACACGACAAATGTATGTAAATAAACACATGTCAAGAGCTTGGTGCATGGTGTGCGTGTTTGTTTAATATTTTTTATGGAATACTGAGAAATATCTCTAAAAAACGTAAACAAGAGGTGACGTATGATGTTGTGTTTTATGTTTGCGATGAGTTACAGAGGCGCCCGCGACTTCTTAGAATGGCACAAGGGATTACAAAGGCTATCTGGAATGGCACAGGGGTTACAAAGGCTACCTAGAATGGCACAGGGGGTTACAAAGACAACCTAGAATGGAACATGGGTTACAAAGAACAACAACAAAAGCTGACGATAAGTAAAGTCATGGTCTAATGTACTGCAACCTGGTGAATAAAAGCGAGCTATTTGAGTTAATTTTATGAACCAAAATTGCACACACCAACAGCTATAGTTTCGGATCATTTTTCGAAGCCATCTCATTGGAAGGTGTTGCAGTACAGTCGGCGGCAAAAGTCTTGTCGCCTCACTTGCTTCACCGAGGCACGCCATGTTCATAGACTCGAGGTTATTTGGTGTAGAAAACGTGCGTATTTCTCGAGTCCATGAACACTCCACCAGCCAACCCCGACATGTGGCACCATCGCATTCATGGATTCGAGGTGTGAAGCTGGAAACAATGCTCATGAACCTGACTGATTGATTCGACTCGGGTTCATTGTGATGTGATATGTTGTTGTTGTTGTTTTTGTTCCTAAAGCTGTCTGGCCGAACAGCCCCGAGCTCTTGAGGAAGGCTATGGTAGTGATAATAAATGAGGGTCAAATCATAAGGAAATGCGTATCTTCACACGATGTTTTTGTGCATCGAATCGATTCTCCATTGTGACGACCCTCCCCTTCCCGACACACATACACACACACACACTAACACACACACACACACACACACACTTCTACCCACTCACTCGCTCGCTCGCTCACTCAGTGTCCTCTTCATTACCACAACAATCACTAGAATGAAAACGGACAAATGAATAGCAAGAAGAATCCAAGTTGTCTTTTCCGTTCATTATAATTAATCAAACTATGAGTTGCTTCGAGTCTTTGTTGATATCTGTAATCTGAGCCATAGAAGGGGGTTGGGGGGGGGGGATGAGGGGTTTGAGGCACAGATGCTTCCTGTCCTCACTCATCTACATTTTTTTTCTATACCTCAACCTCGGGACTGTAGGATGTCAGTAGCCCGTGACTCTTGCGAGGCCCCGAGATTATTGGGTGTCGCACTAGATGAGACAGTGGAGCTTCGTGGTGGTGATGTTGTTACCGTATAGCTTCTCTTCTGCCTCACTAGATGACCCATACCTTAGTTATACACGTCAGTATCAGGAGTTACACCCGTAGTTTTAAAACATTTGAGGGTCCTTACTGGAGCTCTATGAACCCTCCAAATAATCCAGGCCACAAAACGCTTCAGTGTTTCGAATAGGGAATCTGTTGCCTGGAGTAGTTTGGAGGGTTCATAGAGCTCCAGTAAGGGCCCTCAAATGTTTTAAAACTACGGGTGTTATTACAATCTTCTCTTCTCTACTAGAAGTATGGAGGTGGATTGAACAGTGGATATATAAGGTTACCTACCGGTGTCCATGGTGTTAACTTAATTGAGAGAATCATAATTATGTAGCTACCTAAATGAAGAGTAAATAAGGGTTCCTCAAAACTCAGACAAGAAATATATTAGAGGAGGAATAGAAAAAAAAAGTTAATAAGGTCTGTTTGTGTGACCTAAGTTTATTGGAAATCAGTTACTTCAAAATTGGAATCGGTTGCTTCAAAATTGGAATAAGTTGCTTCAAAATTGGAGTCAGTTGCTTCAAGTTTAGTGACAACAATCTCACTCCCCCCCCCCCCCGTCCGCCCCCCCACCCCTCCACCCCCAAAGGCAAGGAGTGAGAAGGTAGTGAAGTTTTACTGCAGGCGGGAAAGGAAATGCTTTTGAGGTGGAAGGTCAGACAAGGGACGAGGAGAAAATGTGTGTGTGTGTCTGTGTGTACAGTATGTTTGTGTGTGTGTGTGTGTTTTCGTGTATGTGTGTGTGTACAGTATGTTTGTGTGTTTTCGTGTGTACAGTATGTTTGTGTGTGTGTTTTCGTGTGTGTGTGTGTGTGTACAGTATGTTTGTGTGTGTGTGTGTTTTTTGTGTGTTTTCGTGTGTGTGTGTATGTTTGTGTGTGTGTTGGAGTTGGTGCATAAATTGTAAGTGGAATGGACAGAGAGAGAGAGAGAGAGAGAGAGGGAGAAAGAAAATGAGAGAAAGAGAGAATAATAATAATAATAATAATAATAATAAACGGTTTATTTCAGAAAAAGGCAGCCATGGGCTGAAAATATACAGTTACAGATAATGGTGAAAATGGAATGGAGTATTTAGCTTAAATTAAATTAAATTAAATTATCCTTACCAACTAAGTAATCCTCACAAACATATAAACATAAATACATTCATTACGCTGTCATACACATATAAATTTATATACATACATACACATACATATATACACATATACATCCACATGCACCCACATACCCATACATACATATACATATCTACACACATGTACACACATCTACATCCACATAGACATATACCCATACATACATATACATATCTACTACACACATGTACACACATATACATACGCATACGTACACATACACACATATACAGTACATACATGTATTATTTTTCGTAGTTTATTAGGGATACAATAGTTGGGATGGCACTTTTTCTATATCTGTCCGTCACGGCCCTAATAGGTTTGATTTTATTGTGGTGACGGACATTAATCCTTGACCGGGGATTATCCTCAGGTAGTAGTGACCTGTGTCTCTCATTGTTTAGGAGTTTCTTCCCAAACTCCCTGAGGGTTTGTAGGTGTAGATGGGAGAGCTTGTCAGCTCCAGGTAGTAAGGGCTTCCTCATAGGTGGTGTAGGCCTCACCTAGAATTATCCTACAGGCCCGTTTCTGTGTTCTCTCTAGCTGACGTTGTTGGGTGAGAGAGAGGGACGAGGACCAAGCTACTGAAGCATAGCCAAGTTTAGGGAGAATAAAGATTGTATATATACCCCGTAATTCGCGTTGTGGCATTCCTAGGGATTTCAGTCTTCTGAGCATGTACAACTTGTAGGATGCAGACTTGACTGTGTTGTTAACATGCTGCTTCCAGTTGAGTCTGGAGTCCACAGTGATGCCGAGGAGTTTGGTTGACTCAACAACTTGGAGGGTGTTGGTTCCTATGGTGACAGCTGGTGGTGGTACTGGGATTGTGGAGGTGCTGAAGTTCATCACCACAGTCTTGGCGTCATTTATTGTAACGTTATTTGCTGCAGTCCATGTTTGCAGTCTGTCAAGGATGTCCTGAAGTGGGGTGTAGTCTGGGGAACCATTGTTGATAGTGATGCCCACTGTGTGTGTGTGTGTAATGGGGGTGGAGGAAGCACGTACAACAGGTATATAGTGTGAAGGAGGATTATTATGAAGAGACAAACAAACAGGTATCGTAGTGTGGAAACGACCTATACAGTGTGGACGTTAGTGAGGCCATAAACAGAACCAATAAACTGAGGGAACTGACGTGACACCAAGGAGGGCCACCAAGAAAGAGAAGGAGGGATGGAGGGAGGGAAAGGGTGGGGGAATGGTGGAGGGTAGGAGGGTAGGGAGGGTAGGGAAGGAGGGAGAGAGAGGAAACAGGGAAATTGTTGGTGCGAAGGAAGGAGGGTAGGAAAAAAGGGGAGGGAGAGGAGACAGGGAAAAGGGGGGGTGAGAAGGAGGGAGGGACAATGTGGGGGAGGAGGGTAGGGAAGAAGAGGTGGAGGAAAAACACGAGAGCGAGGAGTGGGAGGAGAGGGAGGGAAAAATATGAGAAGGAGGAGGAAACTGAAGGAAGAGGAGACCAGGGAAGGAGGATAGAAGGAGTAGAAGGGAAAAGAGAATGAGAGTCAAGGAAGAGAGGGCGGAGGAAAGGAAGGAGTGGGGAAAAAAGAGAAGGAGAGTTTGTGAGGGGAAGTATAGTTAGTTATAAGTGTAGAAGGGAAGAGAGGATGATTGTCAAGGGAGGAAAGAGAGAGAGAGGGAAGGAGTGAGAGGACCAATGGAGGGAGAGAATGAGTCTAATACCACGAGGAGGATAAGCAGCAGCAGCAGCAAGGGAAACATGAAGGGGAAATAGGAAGGAGGAAGACTTGAAAATGGGAAATCACTCAGGGGTGGCGTAAGAAAGCAGTAAATAAAAGTCTGGAAGAAGAAAATCCAGATGAAATTATTGTGTTGTTTGTCGAGAAGCCCTTGATACGAGAAATACATACCGGTGTTATGGAACGTGTGGAATGTTTGTAGTAGTAGTTGTTGTAGTAGTAGTTGTTGTTGTAGTAGTAGTTGTTGTATTAGTAGTAACTGTTGTAGTAGTTCTAGTTGTTGTAGTAGTAGCTGTAGTGAGAGTACAAGGTGACGATGAAGACTTGGATGAAAATAGAGTGAAAGCGAGGAAAGGTAATATTAAGTCATACAAAAAATTACTGTCAAATTTACTCTCCTTATGACTGTTTCCCAATAGCTTCCTTCTGTACAATAGCTTCCTTCTGTAAAGATTTATTAAAGGGTAACTTACATACTTGTATACTAGAACAAGCGATAATGTAAATGAAATGATAATGTAAATAAAATTATTATGTCTATGAAATTATATTGAAACGGTTTGCACTGATTCTTCATAACAAGACCAGACAACTTTTTTTTCTATAGAAGCAAAGGTTCCGTAAATGGAACTTTTATTTACGTATTACCGATGGTATTGAAAATTCATGGTGCCATTCTCGATACAATATTGTGTACAGTCACGATCACTAATAAATATACAGCTTTGGTTGAAGCTTCGAACAGTCCAATTCAATTCACCAACGAGCTAATTCCAATGGAGATCTTATTTGTGCATTTGATTTACTGTCTCTATAGGTAATCAAAGCACACCTGTATACTTATTATTTGTGCTGGTGACTGTACAAGAGGACACAAGTACACATGTATACTGAATCAGGTCTGGTATTCTACATAGTAAATTTTCGGGGCTGCTCGGTCAGACAGCTTGAGGAACTTCAACAACAACAACATAGTAAATATTTCTGCTTCTCGTGTACAGTCGGCAGCATAAGTTCTCTTCATTTCTACCTGCGTGTGTGTGGGTTATAGTGATGTTGTAACAAAATTTGAGTGCAGAAATGACTGATATGGCAAGTTACACATGTTGTTAGAAGAGAAACTGGTTCAGAATGCAACTTTCTGGTCATATTAGCATTGTTTATAGTATACACATGAGATGGACGCGAATTTATGCTGCCGGCCGTACGTTCTGGAGAAAAGATTAACAAAAATAATGATAAAAACAAAACAAGACAAGAACAACAGCGAAGCAGGAAATTTTTTGAGAGGCAATCTGTCACGCATGACCCCCTTCATTTTAACCTCATAAACAACTTGACTTTTTTTTTTCCTGGGTAGACAGACGTGAGTACCTTAAGGGGGGGGTGCAGGAGTAGGGGACAGCTTGGGGGGTGGGGGGCGCAGGAATAGGGGGACAGGCTTGGGGGGGAGGGGGGTAGAAAGCCTGTCCCTTATTCCTGCACTCTCCTAACCCCCCCAAGCCTGTACCCCTACTCCCGCACACACACCCCGACCCACCCAAAAAAACCCGCACCCCCCTAAGCCCCCCCAAGCCTGTTCCCCTATTCTGTCATGTATTTTGTTTGTATGTATAATATGTGGCAATAAACATTTACTTACTAACTTACTTACTTACTATACCATTCTGTTCACTCGCTCTCTCTCACTTATATATACACTCATACTTTTTTACTCCAGTTTTCTTCATTGTTTTTTTATTTACTCACTGAACTCATGTACTCATTAATAATACCCTCCTTCATTATTTTGATGATTTTCTAACTCTCTCACTGAGGTTTTTAATTTTTACTCCACAATTTTTACCAATTTATTTACTAATCAAATTATATTCTTCTTTTACCTTTCTCTTTCTGTGTTTTCTTTGATACCTGATTCATTTTCAACTCAACACACTTACTCTTTTTAATGCTTTCCCTCTCCTCCTTCTCCTCCTCCTCCTCCACCTCCTCCTCCTCCTCCTCCTCCTTCTCCTCCTCCTCCTCTTCCTCTTCCTCTTCCTCCTCCTCATCCTCATCCTCATCCTCATCCTCATCCTCCTCCTCCTCCTCCTCACTGCTTTTATTACTCTCCTTCCCTATTTCGGTCATTCATCCACTATTTCACCTTACTCTCTCTCTCTCTCTCTCTCTCTCTCTCTCTCTCTCTCTCTCTCTCTCTCTCTCTCTATCTCTCTCTCTCTCTCTCTCTCCTCTCTCTCTCTCTCTCTCTCTCTCTCTCTCTCTCTCTCTCTCTCTCTCTCTCTCTCTCTCTCTCTCTCTCTCTCTCTCTCTCTCTCTCTCTCTCTCTCTCTCTCTCTCTCTCTCTCTCACGTACTCCTTTGTCTGGCCGTGGATGTAAAACGTGAGGAAGAGCAGTGCGTTAGTTAGTGAAGTGTGTAACAGAGAGGAAAGAAAGCCGGAAGCAGAATGGACGGTGAGGGAGGAGGAGAAGCAGTGAGGTGGAGGAGGAGGAGGAGGGGTGAGAGGAAGGAGGAGGAGGAGGAGGAGGAGGGGTGGGATCACTTCTAGCTCCATGGGTGGGATGGGTAAGAGAAAGAGAAAGAG
>JAWZYT010004633.1:0-7500 GCA_034508575.1 Petrolisthes manimaculis
ATGGAGGGCAAGAGATATGTTAGGTTGAGTTGGGTAGCTTGTTTATACTTACATACACAATTTTCCACCAACCAACAAACCAACCAACTTCTCCTCCTCCTCTTCTTTCTCTATTTTCTTTTCCTCTTCTTCCTCCTCCTCCTCCTTTTCTTTCTCCTCCTCCACCTTTTCTTTCTCAATTTTCTCTTCCTCTTCCTCCTCCTCCTCCTCCTTTTCTTCCTCCCTCCTCCTCCTCCTTTTCTTCCTTCTTCTTCATCTTCTTTTTCTTCCTCCTCCTCCTTTTCTTCCTCCTCCTCCTTTTCTTCCTCCTCCTCCTTTTCTTCCTCCTCCTCTTTTTCTTCCTCCTCCTCCTTTTCTTCCTACTTCTCCTTCTTCTTTGCTATACTTTCCCTCACTCTTGTAGGATAGATAGAATAGCAAAATCAAGTAGCCTCGAAAGGACCAGTAGGTCTGTTGCTGTTTGAATGTCCTTTGTATTCCGTTGTATTCCTCCTCCGCCTCTTTCTTCCCTCCTCCTTTTCCCCTCCTACTCCTTGTACTTTTCTGGCTCTCTTTTTTATCTTCACACACACACACACACACACACACACACACACACACACACACACACACACACACACACACACACAGACAGAGTTCAGACTAGGAAAACAAGATGAATAATTCCCGAGTGTATACATACGTTCGTACGCTGGCTGGCTGTAAACTCAAGGTGGTCCGTGTGTGTGTGTGTGTGTGTGTGTGTGTGTGTGTGTGTGTGTGTGTGTGTGTGTGTATGTGTGTTGTGTATGTCGCTAACGAAATCATGCCTCCCTTTTTAAATATTTACCCTTGTGGCGGCTCAGGGAACTAACTAACTCTGGCTAAAGTAAGTTCCACCCACAGTGTCTCGCCCAAACTTCTTAATTCCCGACTGACGTACTGTTCACCGTAGTTCACCAGGACCGATATACTAGATGGTCCACCCAGCCTGGCTATACGTATATACATTTTATATAGGTTATGTTCTCGTAGCTGTTCATGGGATTAATTGATTGGGAGAGAGAGAGAAAGAGAGAGAAAGAGAGAGAGAGAGAGAGAGAGAGAGAGAGAGAGAGAGAGAGAGAGAGACAGAGAGAGAGAGAGATCATACGTGCATGTTTTAGGTTTCGTATTCTTAGCTTTTCTTGAGATTTTTTCGTTGAGGAAGACTGTTCATATTTTAAGTAAAATTCTCGTGGTGGTTATTCTTGGTATTTCATTGTGGAGGAAGGCTGTACATGTAGTAGATATTCATTGTTCTGTTTGTTCTTCCTTGTATTATTTACTGAGAGAAAGCTGTTGTAATCTTGCTGAATTTGTGGTCTGACTGGCATATTTATTCTGTAGGCTTGAATCGACATTGCCAGTCACTATATCCTTTTGTCAGTGTTATAATGATACAACTACCTCCTATTGTGTGTTGATGAAAGGAAAGACTTTAATTAGGTGATAATATTATTGTTCTTGGGACTGGTGGATAGGGAGGCATGATTAGTGTGGTTTGTCATAGTCTGAAGAATTGTTTGCCCTAAAATTCACCAGATTACTTCTTTAGCTTTGTGTTTGTTCAGGTTTGTCACCCCAGTAAAGGGAATTATGTTTCAAGTTATATACGTTGTTAGCCACAGACACCCTTTGCATGCGTCCTTCCAGGTCGTGAGAGATCATGGCAATCATTTATTAACTCTTTATCCATTATTTTTTTTTTCTCTCAGAAGCGATAGAGGTTGAGGAGATAACTATGATATATGAAGGTACCAGCTTTGCACCATCTTCATAATGGTCTCCAGAACGATAGATTATGTAAATATATAAGTAAAAATACAAGCCCCTTCGTATCATACCACAATATATCGCTACATTAAGCAAATGTTAAAAATTATACTAATATTATCGTATAAATAGGAAAACCGATACGACATGCAATGGTGTCTGAAATTCCAATATACCCTCCACAAAAAGGAATTACAAATCAATTAATATACTAATGACAAAATTAAGGAAAATGTGTCCAATTTATAATCCGATTAATCCTCCCCAAGCTCAATAAAAATGATATACAACACTGATAACCAAAAAAAGTGTACGATAAGTGATCACATTTGCATTCTAATGAGTCGAGGAATGAAAGAAGTGTAAAACTGGATGGGAAGGTTAATATAGAGAGTGATGTGAGGACGTGTGGACAAAGACGATGGATGGTAAGCAGTGAAATGAGATGAGAGATGGATGAAAATAAAAGAAATGAGATGAAATGGGGGACCTCTGTTGGACATGCTTGTGTGTGTGTGTGTGGTTTTTAGCTCCGGCCTAAGCCGAGAGCTCTAGGTCTTATCGTAATTATTGTTCTTGTTCTTGTTCTTCTTCTTGGGGCGACAACTTCTTAAAAGAGGTTCAACTGACTCACTCACTCATTTTCTTGGGGCGACCATTTCTTAAAGGGGGTTCAACTCACTCACTTTTTCACTCATTTCACTTGAATCATTAAGAGCCGGAGCTTTTGAAGGGTTTTCCTTCATGTTCTTGTTTTTTTTGTGCGCGTGTGTGTGTGTGTGTTTATTTACGGAGTAACCTATTATGTGTGTATTAGAGAGCTACCGATCCCACCAGACTATATACAAATAAAGTACTTTCGGGAAAAAATGAACAGTAACTCTAAATTCAACGAGAGACCAAACAGACAGACAGACAGACAGACAGATTCCCTGGAGTAGACGACAAACTTTAAATACGACTTGTATCCCATACCAACATTATTTTCCACTACCATTACCATTACTACTGAAATTACCTCTTCTACCACCAACTTTAGCTCTACCATTACTACCACCAACAACCACCACTACCACTACCACCACCAACCACTACCCACCACTACCACCCCTACCACCACCATCACCAGCAGGGTATTGATATGCAAATGCGAGTTTCACAATGGGTGTGCGGGCGCGAAAAATTAATGTGCAGTCTGGAACTATGCCGGCATCTGTACGTGGGAGGATAGTGTAAGTAAGTAGGTGGTGGGGGAAGGAAAACACAAATAAGGGAGTGAAGAAGGAAGATGTAAATTAGCGGGAAGGAGGTGTAAGAAAGTGAGGGAGGGAGGAAAATGTAAATTAGTGGGAAGGTAGTGTAAGAAAGTGAGTGAGGAAAGTGTGAATTAGTGGGAATGTGGTGTAAGAAAATGAGGAAGGAAGTTGTATGTTTGTGGGAAGGTGGTGTAAGTGAGTGAGGAAGGAAAGTGTGAATTTGTGGGAATGTAGTCTAAGTAAGTGAGCGAGGAAAGTGTAAATTAGTAGGATTTTTGCTCCTGTGACTAATAATTACCTTTTTCTTCCCCCAGGTGAGTGTGCCAGCAACAACACCTACACTGCCAGAGGTCGTATGTATTCTTATCACCACAACCAACTGGGCACAATTTCCACTCGTTTTTTTTTCTTTTAATATTTGTCCCTACACAATTTCCAATCGTTTTTGTTTTTTCTTTTAATATTTGTCCTACTCAATTTCCACTCGTTTTTTTTTTCTTTTAATATTTGTCCCTACACAATTTCCAATAGTTTTTTTCTTTTAATATTTGTCCTTACACAATTTACACTCGTTTAATCTTTTAATATTTGTCCTTACACAAGGTTGAAATGTTTCTTTACTTCAGATTAAGGCACTGAAGTGGAATTTTCTCTCAATTTACATGTAAGCTCATTCTATATTATGGGGAAATTGTACACACCAACTAATACCTAATAAACACCACGCAGCTCAGTGGAGTGTAAACAAATTTGAGGCTATATAGACAGTAATGAAGGGGCTGACATCATGGCTTCTTCGTATCGTATCGTATCGTATCGTATCGTATTAAGGAACCCTGTGATCGTGTATGAGTACCTGGTGGCTTCTGATTCCTCCTGACTATGCCACCAAACAAACTCTTTTAGTATTGGCTGTGTTTCGTGGCAATGTTTGAAGGACCATCTAACCTTCAATTTTCTAACTAACGTACAGTTGCCAAAAGAGATATTGCGACAAATCTTGATAGAACTTTAACCCTAGTAATATCCACAACTATTTGTATGGACTAGAATCATCTATAACAGAAGGAAATATACATATCCTTCTGTAATACATACTTATAATCCCTACAAATAACTATGGACATTAATATATTTAATGTTGTATCACTAGATGTCGCAATACCTTTTTTGGCAACTGTACATCATGAAGTTCTAGAATTTAAAGCAACTTATTGGGGGATAATTTTAATATATAAGAATCGAATCGAATTGTTTTTAAATATTATTCGATGGATAAGAATAAGAGGCTGTGGTATCTACTGGGAAGTTGGGGTTCACGTAACTTTATTATGTAGATGTTCATTAAAATTGTCAACACGTGTAAACCAGGAATAACACTATTAACATCTTCACCATAATGTTATCATCACCACTACTACCATCACCATCACTACTACTACTACTACTACTACTACTACTACTACTACTACTACTACTACTACTACTACTACTAATAATAATAATAATAATAATAATAATAATAATAATAATAATAATAATAATAATAATAATAATAACATCACTGCCATCCTTACCAACACAACTACCATCACCACCACTAGCACCACTACCACTAATCTCCGCCACCACCACTACCACAATGACTCTCTCTCTCTCTCTCTCTCTCTCTCTCTCTCTCTCTCTCTCTCTCTCTCTCTCTCTCTCTCTCTCTCTCTCTCTCTCTCTCTCTCTCTCTCATATATATACACTGTTTATTTGTCTATATATTTACTTTAATGTCTTGTATTTTAACATTTTTAGTAGTACGCATTTATGCTCGTTTATGTGTGTATAGAGTCATACTGATCTGGCGTGTTCCTGTGTGTGTGTGTGTGTGTGTGTGTGTGTGTGTGTGTGTGTGTGTGTGTGTGTGTGTTCCTGTGTGTGTGTGTTCCTGTGTGTGTGTGTTCCTGTGTGTGTGTGTTCCTGTGTGTGTGTGTTCCTGTGTGTGTGTTAACATGAAACACCTGAATATTAAAGTTGTGTTGTTGGCGTGTGACATCCTGTAGTGTGTGTGTGTGTACGTGTGTGTAGTGAGTATGCATGTATGTATGTATGTATATATGTGTGTTTATAGTATATATATGCACGTGGAGAGGGAGGAGTGTAATGTGTGTGTGTGTGTTTGTGTGCGTGTGTAACTTGACTGTATGTGTGTATCTATGCTCGCGCGCGCGTGTGTATGTGTAGTAATTAGTGGCAATTATGAAGTTTGTAGTGGTGGTGGTGGTAGTGATGGTAGTTGTCCTAGTGGTAGTGGTAGTGGTGGTAGTGATGGTTGTGGTGGTGATAGTGATAGTGGTGGTGGTGGTAGTGGTGGTGGTGGTGATAGTGATGGTTGTTGTCCTGGTGGTAGTGGTGTTGGTGTTGGTGGTGGTAGTGGTGATACTAGTGGTAGTTGTGGTAGTGATGGTGGCAGTTGTGGTGTTATTAGTCATTATGATGATTGCTATATAGTGTAGTTGTTGTTATTGTTGTTGTTGTGGTTGCTATTGCTTTTGTTGTAGCTCTTGCTGTCTTTTTGTTGTTGTTGCTGCTGTTGTTATTGTTATTGTTGCTGCTAATAATGATGTTGTTGTTGTTGTTGTTGTGATGTAAACTATAGAGCAACATACATACATTCATTAACACATCATTTCCCCTTTACCACAACAACAACAACAACCAACAACAATCATCATAATAAAATTGTGTGTGTGTGTGTGTGTGTGTGTGTGTGTGTGTGTGTGTGTGTGTGTGTGTGTCTTTGTGTCTTTGTGTGTGTGTGTCTTTGTGTGTGTGTTTCACCTTTCACCTGTTTCGTGTGTGTGTGTGTGTGTGTGTGTGTCTAAGTGTGTGTGATTGTGTGTGTGTTTCACCTTTCACCTGTTTCGTGTATATGTATGTATGTATGTATGTATGATCAACAGTCAGTGAAGTTACCGTGTGTCCCTTTCATGTGTCCACTACTGCACCTCATTACCTGGCATCGGGGCCTAATTAGACTCCCACCTCACCTGCGTAGTGGCCCCGGGGAATAAATAACACATTTCCTCACATCAAAAAACGTCAATTTCCACGAGCCTTTTTTTCGTCAATTTTTCACCGTCAACTGGTCAATTTTTCATATGTTCTCTGGTCAATTTTTACTTTGTCCGATGTTCAATTTTTCCTTCGTTCTTTGGTCAATTTTCCTTCATTCTCTGGTCAATTTTTCCTTCGTTCTCTGGTCAATTTTTCCTTCGTTCTCTGGTCAATTTTTCCTTCGTTCTCTGGTCAATTTTTCCTTCGTTCTCTGGTCAATTTTTCCTTCGTTCTCTGGTCAATTTTTCCTTCGTTCTCTGGTCCATTTTTCCTTGGTTCTCTGTTCAATTTTTCCTTGGTTCTCTGGTCAAATTTTCCTTCGTTCTCTGGTCAAAATTTCCTCCGTCCTCTGATATTTGTTGGTATTTGGGTTTGTCCACTATTATCATACCTAAGTTTGGTTTAGTTTAAACAGGGTAAATAAACGACTTGTTCTCATCTCTTCGGTTCAAAACATTTAATAGTAACAAGCCTAAGAATATTAAGTATTTCTTATATAAATATCTTTTATTTAGTTTTATTTATGCAATTTTTTTCATTCATTTATTTATTTATTTATTTATATCTGCATATTTATAATATTTTTTCTGTCTGATTATAAATTTCTACTTACTTATAATAATATTTTTTCTGCCTGATTATAAATTTCTAATTATAATAATATTTTTTTCTGTCTGACTATAAATTTCTGCTTACTTATAATAATATTTTTTTCTGTCTGACTATATAAATGTCCACAGTTGTAATCACTAAGGGTCACCGTGGTTGGTTGGTTGGTCAAAGCTCGCTGTCCTGGCTGGTGTTAAGAGTCACAGGATTTGGCCAATCACGTGCAAAGGAAAAGCCGCTTATTTAATTGGCTACTGATTTTTTTTTTTTTCATTTTTTTTCATTTTTTTTTTTTTCATTTTTCATTTTTTTTTTTTTTTTGGGGGGGTACAGGAAGGAAAGACTGGTACATCCCTAAAGAAAAAATAATGAATGAATGAAAAGAAAACGGTGAAAAGTCAAGATTAATTTCTGTTAACTGTCTGTCTGTAGGTCTGTGCATTTTCTTATAATTTTACCTATCTGTCTGTCTGTCTGTCTAATTATCATGTATTTAAATATGCACATACATTACTATTATACTCTTTTCTACTTTTCTGTTTATTAATCTATCTGTTATCATATTTATCTATCTATATATTATTATAACATTTTCTACTTTTCTGTTTATTAATTTATCAGTTTTCATATTTATCAATCTATTTTTCTGTCCATCCGACTATCTGTGAAGAGAGAAACACATTCGTAGTCTCTATCAGTCTGTCACACACACCCACAGACAAGGCTATAGGTACTA
>JAWZYT010004633.1:12500-82500 GCA_034508575.1 Petrolisthes manimaculis
AATGACGATAATGAAACTCAGAAACATAATGAAACTCAATAAAGAATCTTAATTCATTCTGGTTCGACACAAGGTTTGACTAAAGGGTATTAAGTCCTTCGGGTTTGATTAAGGGTATTAAGTCCTTCAGGTTTGACAGAAATATTTAAATCCTTTAGGTTTAACAAAGAGTAAAATCAAGGTCCTTGGAGTGTAACAAAGAGTAAAATCAAGGTCCTTAGAGTTTAACAAAGAGTAAAATCAAGGTCCTTAGAGTTTAACAAAGAGTAAAATCAAGGTCCTTAGAGTTTAACAAAGAGTAAAATCAAGGTCCTTAGAGTTTAACAAAGAGTAAAATCAAGGTCCTTGGAGTGTAACAAAGAGTAAAATAAAGGTCCTTCGGGTGTAACAAAGAGTAAAATCAAGGTCCTTAGAGTTTAACAAAGAGTGAAATTCAAGGTCCTCGGGGTTTAACAACGGGTATAAGGTGCTCCTGGTATGACAAAGGCCCTACTATGTCTCTTCGTCACCGTCTGCCCTGTTGATCAATAAGGTCTGGCCGGAGAGCAGGTGTGGATGGGTTGGAGAGTGGCTGGATGGGTAGGAGGGTGAATGGGTTGGAGAGTGGGTAGGTAGGAGGGTGGATGGGTGGGTAGGTAGGAGGGTGGATGGGTAGGATGTGGATGGGTGGGTAGGTGGCTGGATGGGTGGAGAATGGGTGACTAGATAGGAAGAAGAGGTGGGTGGATGGGTGGGTAGGTGGTGGTGATAGGGAGAAGAGGTGGGGAGTGGTTAGGAAGGTGGATGGGTGAAGGCTGGGTGACTAGATAGGGAGAAGAGGTGGGGGATGGGTAGGTGGGTGGGGAATAGGTAGGATTGGCGGGATAGGGAGGAGGGAAGGATGCTGTAACTGGTTAGGAAGGAGGGATAGATGGGTGGAGTTAAGGATGAGGTATCTGGATAGGTATAGGATGGGTGGGAATCGAGGGGAGAGAGGACAGGGACGATCAGGAAATTCAACCAGGAAGTTAAGAGTTAAAGTTGTAGGAAGGGGAAAGAGGAGAGAGTTAGTGTAGGAAAGGGGTGGAGGAGTAGGAGAGGGAGAGGGAAGAGAATAGATGGAGTAGTACGAGATGAGAGGAAGCATTGTGGTGGAGTGACTTTACTTCTCTGGGAAAATTGGAGGGCTACAGAATTCTCCAAACTATACTACGAAACAGAACAAAACAGATCCCCCCCCTACTCGAAAATTTAAATAGTTGTTTCCTGATATAGTTTGGGGTAATTGCTAACCTTTCTATTTACTCACTCACTCACTCACTCACTCATTACCATTGAGGGGGTGCGGGAGTAGGGGACAGGCTTGGGGGTGGGTGGGTTAGGGGGGTGCAGGAGTAGGGGACAGGCTTAGGGGTTTACGGGAGTAGGAGGACAGGCTTGGGGGAAGGGTGTGCAGGAATAGGGGACTGGCTTTCTACCCACCCCATGCCTGTCCCCCTATTCCCGCACCCCCCCACCAAGCCTGTCCCCTATTCCCGCACCCCCCCAAGCCTGTCCCCTACTCCCGCACCCCCTTGACTCCCTAAAGGCTACACCTATAATCAGAATGTCCCAAATGTTAAGTGAATTAATCATTGAAACTGTTAATTGCTTTCTGAGTTAGTGATGTGATTTTTTGTCAGTACAGTATATGAAGGTATGACTGGTTAGCTCTGGGTGTTTGAATTAGGATTATTGAAATGTATATACCTGTTTGCAATGGCGAGTGTGTGCGTGTATGTTTGTATGTGTGTGTGTGAAAGAGAGAGAGAGAGAGAGAGAGAGAGAGAGAGAGAGAGAGAGAGAGAGAGAGAGAGAGAGAGTGTGTGTGTGTGTGTGTGTAAGAGTCTCTCTCTCTCTCTCTCTCTCTCTCTCTCTCTCTCTCTCTCTCTCTCTCTCAGGAATTATTAACTTTCTCTTGGGACAACCTCTGTACAGGGAGAAAGGGAAAGAAGGAAGGGGAGGAAGGAGGGAAGTAGGAAAGTGGCGAGGGAAGTTAGGGAGAAGGAGGAATCGTAGTTAGGGAGTTTACGAATGAGGGAGGAGGGAGGGAGGGAGAGAGGGACGGAATGAAAGGAGGAGGAGGAGGAAAGGAGTGAAAGAGGCTGTGAATGAGGAAGGAAGGAAGGAAGGAGGAGGGAGGGAAGGAGAAATTTACTGAAAGCGTCTGTGAATGAGAAGAGGGAAGGAAGGAAGGAAAGAGAAAAATTGTGAGGGTGACCACGAATGAAGAGGGAAGGAGGGAGAGGAAGGTAAGAGGAAAGCAATAAGAGAGTATATGAATGAGGTAAATAGGAAAGTAGTTGGTTGTTAGGTAGGTAGGTAAGTAAGTAAGTAGCAGGCAAGTAAGTAGAAAGGAAGGGAGGTTAGTTAGCTAGGTAAGTAGGAGAGTACTTGGTTATTTGGTAGGTATGTACGTATAGGTAAGTAGGTAGATAGGTAGGGAAGTCAGGGAGGTTGGTCGGTAGGTAGGAAGGAAGGTCGGTAGGTAAGTCAGGGAGGTTGGTCGGTAGGTAGGCAGGTAGGTAGGTAGGGAAGTAGCAGGCAAGTAAGTAGATAGATAGGAAGGAAGGTAGGCAGGTGATTAGTTAATTAGTGGTAATAGAGAACTAGTGATCCCTAAATGTTAAAGTTGCAGTCTGACTAACTCAATCATTCACTCATTCCCACAAACTTTCTGAACGTCAAACTCAATTTTTTTCTTCTTACATCTCTCCCACACGATGATTCCAACCCTGCCTAACTCTGTTCCACTATGTCTCACTCTGCTTCACTCCTGTTTCACTTTGTTTCACTCTGTTTCACTCCTGTTTCACTTGGTCTCACTCTGTTTCACTTGGTCTCACTCTGTTTCACTTGGTCTCACTCTGTTTCACTTTCCCTCAATTTGCTTCACTCCTGTTTCACACTGTCTCACTCTACTTCACTCCTCTAAGATGTATATATTGTATATGGAGTAAAAATAAGGTGTCGTCTCATATATACCAACACTACACTACCCTACCCTACCCTCCCCCCTAATCCTACCCCACCCAGCTCTTTATTGAATTACGTTTCCTCACTCACGCTGCCTCACTCATCCTCTTAATGCCTTATATCATCTCCTTCAGCCTCAACCGTGCCTCTTTCACTCTCTCTCTCTATATATATATAACCTACACTCCCCAGCCTCCTCCCACTTACTCCCTCCCATTCCTCCTTACCTCCCATTCCTCCTTCCCTCCCCGCCCTTCCCTTCTTCCTGCCATCCTCTTTTCTCTCTCTTTCCGACCTCCTGTTTCAATTTCTCTCCTTCCTTTTTAATGCCTTCCTTCCTTTCTCCTCACTTCCACCTACAGTATCTTTATTATCAACTTCGTTTTACCTTTTCTCTCTCCCTCTTGTTTGTGTTGTTTCTGTTCTCATACTGTTAACCTGACACTCCTACTCTTCTCTTCTTACCCACACACACACTTGCCCTCTTCCTCCTCCTGCTCCTCCTCCACCATCCCCAAGAGTGAGGTGGAGTGACACCAGTCTACCTGAAGTGGACTCGAGTCTCTCATTATTTTTCTCCTCCTTCACGTCAGAGTTCTCCTCCACTTCATTCTTCTCCACTTCCACTTCATAATTACTATATTATTATTATTATTATTTACTTTTGTACAAGCATTTTTTCTCACTGAAGTGAATATTATATATAATTATAAGCAGCAGCCATTGCTAATCCACTGTAAAACGAAGGTTTTCCCAACACTTTCCAGTTTTCTATGTTTGTTGTCAGTCTACTCCAGTACAGTGTTACCAACTTTGTAACCTTTTCTCTTCACCGATATCTGTGTCTACCCTGGCTTCTCCTTCCATCTCTGGTTTGGGGTTCCTTCTAACTCCATCTACCATCCAAGTCTGTTTCTGTCTAATTATAGTAATCATGATATCATCATCTTTGGTTTGCTCTGTAATCCACAGTGTTACATGCACCATTTTACTCCCCATATCTCTATCAACATTCCAAGGTTATCTTTCTAGGGATACGTAGGTTGAAATAGATAAGATACACTAATTGAACGAGTTTCTCTACAAGAAAAAAGATAAGTTCCTTTTGATGATTTTCTTGTGTTTCTTAAATACAGCAGTTGGGTTTGCTCTAACCATTAAATAGTGGGTAGTTCTTCAGGTCTTTGATGTCACCTTCTCTTATAATGTTTTCTATAATGAGAAGGTGAAAACCAAAGGCAAGAAACCTCATAAATATCCTCACAGTAATAGAGTGTGATAGTTACTAGTACACATTCCACACTGTTAGTACAGTATGAACATACATAGTACATACATGTATAGCCTACATACATACATGCATGATTAATTTAAGTACATTCATACATAATATTATATATAATACATGAATTTCTTTTTACTTATTAATATGCATACATACATACATACATACAAACTAAACAGCGTCCATGGAGTTCTTTTCATGTCACTAGAGGTTTTGTGTTAGAGGAAAATGGATCAAGCCGACCGAGAGATATTTTAAGACGACATGAAAAGACCTTTGAAGGGAAGCCGAAGGAAAATGGTGGCGCTTTTAGGGAAGAAGGAGAGAAAATGAGTGAAAGAAGGAACGAGGGACAGAGCATGTAAAAATCAAAGAGAGAGAGAGAGAGAGAGAGAGAGAGAGATAGAGACAGAGAAAGAGAGACAGACAGACAGACAGAGAGAGAGCATGTGAAAATCAGAGAGACAGAGAGAGACAGAGACAGAGAGAGAGACAGACAGACAGACAGAAAAACAGACAGACAGAGACAGAAAGATAGACAGACTCACTATAAAGAAATGAAAAACAGTGACAGATGCAGACAGACACAAAAAAAAAGAGACTGATGAGCAAGGGAAAAAATAACAGAAGATGAAGAAGAAAGAACGAAAGGTACAAAGACACACAATGGAAGGAAAATACGGCAGGTAGGCAGATTGAAAAGAAAATGAAAGTTTTTTTTAGAAATACAGAAGGAATAATATTAGTCAAGTTACAAAGACAGACAGACAGAAAGAGAATAAACAGACAGACAGACAGACAGACAAACAGAAATATACAGACAGACAGACAGGCAGACAGACAAACAAACAGAGACAGACAGACAGACAAGTAAAAAATAGATAGATATGGACGAAGATAGAAAAAACAGAAAAACAAATAGACCAGCAAACACACAGATAGATAGAGATATGGTAAAAATATACATATATATAAAAAAAGACAAATAAAGAAACAGACAGACAGACAGACAAAAGTATGAAAAACATATTTAAAGAGAGAGAGAGAGAGAGAGAGAGAGAGAGAGAGAGAGAGAGAGAGAGAGGACACTGAAACACACACCCAAGGGCCTGAGTAAACTATTGTTTGTTTACTGGCAAGGGCAGAAGAGTGGTGCTAATGGGGGAGAGAGAGAGAGAGAAAGAGGGAAAGAAAGAAAGAAAGAAAGAAAGAGAGACAGACAGAATGACGACAAAGAGTGAGAAAAAAAAAGAAAAGTAAGATGGAGACAAGGATGAAGAAGACAAGGAAAACATGGAGAGAGAGAGAGAGAGAGAGAGAGAGAGAGAGAGAGAGAGAGAGAGAGAGAGAGAGAGAGAGAGAGAGAGAGAGAGAGAGAGAGAGAGAGAGAGAGATAGAATAGACGGACACAAGCCTAAGTAGCAAAGCATTGTTTACATTGAGAGAGAGAAAGACAGAGAGAAGCTTTTGTCTCAGTAAACACATGCACACACACACACGTCAACATTCATCTCTAATCTCTCTCTCTCTTTCTCTCTCTCTCTCTCTCTCTCTCTCTCTCTCTCTCTCTCTCTCACACACACACACACACACACAACGTCAACATTCATCTCTAATCTCTCTCTCTCTCACACACACACACACATCGTTCCTCGACACCTAGCCTCCCCCCCCCCCCTCATATCCTTACAATCCCCTCGCCACGCTCCCTGCCAAACCTCTCTCGTCCGATCACTTGGCATCTCTCCTGTGACCATCCATTCCAATCACTTTCCCCCAGGCGGCTTGACGTCACGAAAGTCTACGGAGATTCCAACCCATGTTTCACTTACTCGTTTACTCTCTACCTCTACGAGTCCACAATTTACATCATCACTTTTAATCATTTTTGCTACTGCTTCACATACTTATACGATGTTTTGTACAGTGTGAGTCGAAGTGTTTATGTGCACCTGTACTCTCGATCAGACACGTTTGTGCACACGCGCGCTCTCATACTCTCACAGCCAAGTTAACTCCAGGGATTGACTCTGAATTTTGTCCCCTTTTTTAAAACATTCCTTTAAATATTTTCGAGGAAAAATTAAGTTCGTTAATCTTGCTAACGATGCTATTAAATTTAATGAACGTAAACACTGGTTGGTTGATAGCACCACCATCACCTCTGGCCATTACTATTACTGATATGCCTACACAATTACCATCATTTTTTAACATCATCACCATAATACTCTCTCTCATACATTTTCGATAAAAATTACAGACATTTAATCATCACATTTCTCCATATATATATATACAGTTCAACATCGAGTATAGTTCTCTAAAACCAATTATTATGAAGCTGTACTAGGCTCGTTGTATTCATTTCGTTTCCCACCAATCCAGTTAAGGGGGAAGTTTTGTGTTGGTAAATCTGGAGCAACTGAATCCTCCAAACTATTCCAAGCAACAGAACACTATTACTTTTGCTCTTCTTGTCCTGTTTCCTAGCATACTTTGGAGGAATGAAGGCACTCCAATGTACCAAAAAAGAATTACCACCTTAACTGCATTACTTGGAATTGGCACTACACAAAACTCCACTGTCTTTTTCATCTCTGAAATTTACCTCACTTTACTGTTCTGTTGCTACTAGAATTATCTTGGCAATCTGTTTTGAGTTTTGCCTCACCATGAAGTTTGATATCATTACAAATATTCATTACACCTTTAAACAGCACCTGATAAGTGATGGTTAGTGATATGGGTAATCCCTCTTCCATCTCTTTTATCACTCACACTTAACTCTTTCGTCTATTCCTACCATCCCATGTCTCCTTTCCCGACTTCTCCCTCTTGCTTGTCTCACCACAATTGGTTATCCTTTCTTAATGTTACTAATGGATTATGTGTAGTCAGGGAGAACTCTATAGCCATCGTTAAATACTTTATAATTTGTAGAAAGGGAAAATATACTTGTGTTTGCCTGTAAATTTTTTGAGTCTCAGAATGTAGGTTTTTATAAGGGTACTGAAACTCTTGCTGGTGTACGTTATTCTTTATTGTTATATATTATATGTAAAACCCGTAGAGTGCCGTGAATATGACAAATTGAGAGTAAAAGCAGTAAAGATAGATGTGCTGAGAAGTGTGTGTATAAATCAATGAACTGACAGGGAAATAAATACTGAAATCCACATAAGGTGTGGTGTGAGCAAATAACTGAAGCAGAGAGTGAAAGAAAATGTTATGAGATGGTATGGGCATGTGGAAAAATGGGTAATATAAGAGTGCTGAAAGTGTATGAAAATGATTTTGAGGGACAAAGAAGAAGGGGAAGACCAAAGAGAATATGGTTCGATTTGGTGGATAATTGTGTAAAAAAGCGTGGAATAAGTATGAATGAAGCAAAGGAACTGGTACTGTACATGATAGGCAAAAGAGGAAGAGATTTACAAGGGGGCTTGTAAGTTATGGCTGGTAACACAGTTTGACAGGCCATGGACTGGCTCCTTGACACCAAGGCTGATTGAAATGGCTTTTGTGAATCGGGAACTGGGAATTTCATGGACTTGTATGCGAGTGTGACCCATTTTACTGGGCATTTCTGTTTCTTTTGTTTTCTTATCTCATTTTCTATAGCTTAGACAAACACAAGAAGCAGACAGAAAGAAAGCAAGTGATTCACATAAACCAACACAAAGACAGACAAACAGGCTGCCAGATATAGCCTAAATAAATAAAGAGAGAGAGAGAGAGGATGGAAGACCTCAGTCAATATCCTGTAACACAAGAAGAGGAAGATACTAATTAGCTACATGAGTCGGGAGTGAGCAAAGGAGACAGGGAGAGGTGAATGACACTAACATATAGCTAAGCAGTCCCTAGAGTCAAACACACAAATACCAACGGAGAACAAAAACAGACAGACATATACTGTAGATATAAAGCAAACTATCCCATAAAAGATGATGATTAATTACAGTACATTCAATCAGTTCTTTCATCTTCAAATAAAACTTCTTTCCTCACTTCCATAATTCCTTTCAGTCTCATTCCTATAGAATCTTCTTCCCCTACCACCTTCCCTTTGCTATCAAATAAGGAACCTTCCAGCCTCCTACTGGCCTACATCCTCTTCTACCCTGACCATCTTGTCTGCTTAATAACATATTCCTTTGGCAGTGTTATTACAGCCAAGGACAGACCTATATATGACAGACACAGTACTGCAACATTTATTAGACTTCTCTTATAAATTAATAGAGGTAGAGGGAGGAGGAATAGAATGAAAAAGGGAAAAGTGAGAACAAGAGAAAGAGAACGCTATAGAATAAAGGAAAGAAGTGAAAGAAAAAATGTGAAGGTAGCAGGAGAGAGGAGAGAGGAGAGAGAGTTGTGTGTTGGGTGTATTCCTCTGAGACTCCCTCTTGTCCTAAATCCCACTCTCCTTCAACCTGTTATTGAGGGTGAATCCTATCTTGTTTATCTTCTCTTACTCGCACACTTTCCCTTCCTCTCTCTTTTTCCATTCTATAAGAGGTCTTTGTCTCACAACTGGCCTCCATACCAGACCCATTTCTCAGTCTTCCATCTCTGACATTCCCTTGATACACTTCTACCATCAATCTTACTTTGTCCTTCACGTTTCCTCCACCTCTTGCTTCTTAGGAGGGATAATTAAACTTGAGAGAATCACATTAGCTCAATTTCCTTTGTGTTTTGGACAATCTAAGGCTTCCTTCATCCACCAACCCACTTTCAAGGGCTTAAAGGTCACCCATAATGATGTGCTGAGCAACTTTGACACAGGGATGAAAGGAATGTTGGTGCTCATTTGATAAACCCTTCAGACCATGACCTTGAACCCTTGACCTTCTGGCACTAATGAGTTCCAGCCTAAAATGAGCCAAGATGACCTCGTCTATCTTGTAGCTCTGAACATGTTTTCCACCAGACTTGTACAAAGAGAAAAGATTTGGCAAATGTCCTCCCACTCAGCTTGGGAATATGAGCTTTTGTTTTTAGGTGAAATTAGGGAAAATATTGTGTACAGTACAGTACTAATCACAAACAATTTGTCAAGTATGAAATTGTTGCACAACTAACACAATTTTCCATCGCTTTTCTATTTTCTCATCTTGTATAAGCATATTACTTACTTTACTCATCACCATCAGCTAGTACAATAATTGGAAAAGGCTGGAGTATGTAACAGCTACACTGCCAAAACTCATTCCCACTGTTTTCAGACTAGAATTGAGGAACACCAGATTCATATTTTGGACAATTACAAATAATTACATACATAAATGAAAACGTGTACAGTTGGCAAAATATGAATTGCAACAAATCTTTATGGAGCATTAACTATATTAACATACACAACTACTGTATTTGTAGGGTCATAGAAGCCACATGACCTGAGTTAGCGAGGGTTTACGTGTACACTGGTATATTGTAAATACACTGGTTTAATGTACAGTACAGTACATATACAGTATACAGTACAGTACAGTATACACACACATTCATATCACAAAAATATATACATTCCAGATTACTAAAAGATAAGAATATCTTAAAATCTGTAAAATATTATGACAAATTATAATTTACAAGCTTCTGATTGTATTGGTGTTGTCCCCAGGCTGAACAAGAGTCACCGAGCAGCTCAAGATGCAGAGTACCCAGCCTATGGAGTTACAGGCCCCAACAAGGACCTCTCTCCCTCTTCTGGTGACCGCAAACTGGCCCAGTCTGCCCATATGTACCACTACCAGCACCAGAAGCAACAGATGATTGCCCTGGAAAAGTAAGATACAGTATATGTGAATTTATAGCACCCAGTTATTATTATTCTTATAGTAGATCGTCATTTCTCACTGGGATCATGAATAATAATATACATGTACTGTACCATGAATATTGACTACCTTCAGAGGTCATAGTTATTTATTTACAAGGCTTGAGCATTACCTCAATGATTGTGAAGGTCTACAGACATTAGTGCCACTAATAGTTTACTCTCAGTATTATTTTGAATGAAGCCTTTCAATGAGTTATAAAAAGTCCATGGATATTACCCCCAATATTGTATTCTGGAAGATGTATACCAATGGAGAATACTTGACTGAAGGATGTAAACTGGTAGTGGATATTAGGCTGAATAATATATACTGGTAGTGGGGTACTGTACTAGGCTGGAGGATGTATACCAGTGAAAAATACTAAGCTGGAGGATGTATACTGATGGAGGATACTAGGCTGAAGGAGGTACAAAATACTGGAGAATGTGCAGGTTATATGTACAGTAGTTGCTTATGTGTTGTCTAGTGAGTGTGCAGGTAATTAAAAAAATATATTAAAATTAAAGCTCTTGTACTTTTAACTAAATTATGACTCACAAATTTGTATTAATCAGAATGGCCTGCCAAGACTTTGGGAAGCATAGTATACCAAAAGGATGATGATAAGTTCAAACACAAGGAAAACAAAACAAGTGTATTATGAAATTAGAACACATAAGAAATATTTGTATATTGTATAAAAAACATGAATTCTTGCTACCTTCCATTTAATGATCTAGCTAAGGAACCCCAACCTTGGGATATACAGTATACCCCTTGGTGGAGTGGACACAAAAATGTGCAGTACAGCCGAGGTGGAAGATGTTCAGCTCCTCAGTATGAAATTCTTTAGTAAGCATTAACATATACCAAGGGAAGAAAGCATGATGTGAAAAGAAGACAATAAGCAAATACATGACAAAAGTCACTGGTTACTGGAGTGGGACACACATCTTCCACCTGCACTGTACCAGGAATATCCAACTGTACATTTATACTGAATGTGACTCACATAACCATTACAGATCTTTGGTATCTTGCCATGAATTTCCATCAGCTAAATCAAACTTTTGAAATTGCATTAATTATGTACGTACAGTATTTTAAACCCAACGGAGGCCGTAATATGTTTTAGGGGACAGGTTATCATCACTATGGAAGTATGAACCTTATAAAATTTGTAATCACCAATGATGCAAAGACTCAGATTATGTATTGTTGTCTAGTGACACAGTATGGCTTTACATGTTAATCAAAGGTAAACTATTGTAACCAAATGGTTAGCCTGTAGTCCTACTCTACAGTACAGTACTGTATTATGTTCTCCTGTAACAGACCTGAAAACTATGTGAATACAATATTCTTTATGTGCCTGGTGTCAACAGATCTTCTGGTGGGGAGAGACATGGCTCAGCCTCAGATGTGGATTCAGAAGAGGAAGGTGAAGAGAACGAGTACACTGTGTATGAATGTCCTGGCCTTGCACCGGTAAGTACACACTAAAAGTAATCTAGAATTTTACAGTATAGTATAACTCTAAAATCTTGTCATCTCTCCATCAACATACTTTTTTCATACTTTATTCCACTTTTTCTCAGCCGTAACAAACTAGGCACAAAATATGAAATGAACTTTGGAAACTCTACATATGAGTACATTAATCATGTGTCCAGCTCTAGACTTAACTTTTGTCTCATTACAGACTGGTGAGATGGAGGTGAAGAATCCACTCTTCCATGACGACCCCACCCCTGCCACACCCTCTGTCAGGAAGGACGCTGAGGACGAAGACGATGACGATGAAGAGGAGGAGGAGGAGGAGCAGAGGACAAAGTGAACAGACACATCACACATTTCTGAAGTAAAATATTAAATGTTGAGAACAATTTCACAGAATTTTAATTTGGAAAATCTACAGGAAAAAAAAGTTAGATGATGAACATGAAGAAAAACCAATGAGAAACTGGAAATTCATAAGTTTTTATCAGTCTGAAAACTATGAATAATGGAAATATGCATTTACCATAGAAAGATATTGGTATGGGAATGGAATAATATATAAATAAATAAAAATATAAAATAAGTTATTGAATGATAATATTAATGTACTGTATATTCTTCTACAATGGGCAAGATCATGAAACTACTGCAACTAAACCTTAAGACTAACACATACAACAAGATATCTGGTAATTTAGCAGTAAAAAGTATAGCAATTTAAAATCAAGTCTGACTCATTTTAAAAGTTATTTTGTAAGGTAGCAGAAAAACTTATTAAATTAAAACCCATAGGGCATGAGAGCAGGAATGTTAGGAAATATAGGAAACATGAGGCAGAACTTCATGGACAATAATGATGGTAAAATCTTGTTATAATGATAATTGTGGTACTACTGTAGATAATTAATCTGGCAGATCCCACATGTCATTTAGCATAGCAACAGTGAAGAAAACAAGGGATAAAACAGTAATTGAATAGTACTGTACTGTAATGTTGTTAATGGAGTCAAGGTTATGAGTTGCTTCTTCCAAACTGAGCTACAAAAAACTGAAACAATGTAAAGAACTCCCAAGCTTTAGTGGAATCAACAACCTCCAATTTGTCAATAGCATCTTACCCCGTTACATAATATAAATATGATGATGGTATGGAATATGATTCAGTTTGGTTTTCATGTTAACATTTCCATAAGGTATTACAGTGATAGATCAATGACCCAAAAAATAACGATGTTTGCTGGAAAGATACGAGGTAGTGGTTTATTTAATAATTTCTCTTAACCTCTAGAGATTTCAACAAAACCTGAAGGATGATGCAAACACTGGTTATATATACAGTTGAGCCTCTCAAATTTATAAATTAAAATACTGTACAGTCGCTCGCAGCACATAGTACTTGAACAGACTTCTCCTAACACCCTGATCAAGGACTATGTACCATGACTGTACATTATTGACACCTAAATCCCAAGCAACAGTCCACTAAAATATGAATTTTATATTCCTGAAATTTGAAAGTTTTTTTTAGATTTGCCAGTTTTAATAGAACAAAGCTGTTACCTGAAAGTACTATACCTATACAGTATTTAGTGATGCATGTTAACTACCCAGGAATGAAATAATATATGAGAGTACTTTACTTACCAACTGATAAAAGCCCTGTGGTACAAGTATTAAATATTCAAGATGTTCAACTGTATCTGACACACTGATAGTTTAAAGTTGGCAACATGTTGTCAGAGAATTAGAGGTTGCTGATTCCACTAAACTGTCACAAGACATACAGTACTGCCCATACATACTGTACTATATACTGAGATAGTCTGCTACCTTTCTCAGTTACAAAGATCAGGAGTCACCAGTAGACCAACAGAATCTCGGCCTCCTTAATTCACTTTGCAGTGGTACAGAGTATTATTAGGATTTAATTGCATAGTTATTTCTTGGAGTACAATATATAGTAATCATGTCAAATATATTATTGATTAAATTTGATAAAGAAAATATGCTCTTCACTGCTAGAAAAACTACAACACTTTTTTCATTATTTTTTTTTTTTAGCAAAGAAAAGAAGCTCTTATTAGGTCCAAAGTACGAGTAAGTAGAATATAATAGCAAACTATATTTATCTTTTACAGTACCTGTAAACTTAATCATGTGAGGTATAGTTAATAATATATATTTTGACCAACTTGCAGACAAAGTGCTCTTCTAGGAATGAATATTTTTTTTTTTTTTTTTTTTTTTTTTGACAATAACAAGGAGTTGTAGCCCCAAGGCAAGTAGATTTTCATTAGTCTAGTTATTTATCTATTGATCAACTTGCAGGCAAAGTTGTATAGTGAAAGACGACTGACTAGAAAGTAGCATACCGCCAAATGTATTACTGTATACCCTGACTAAAACAATAACACTATATAAACCTGTTAACCTTACCAGGACCTGAACTCCTCTATAGCCCAATTCCTTATACTTTACTTTATTATTCCCTATACCAGAGTTACCAGAGTCTTGTCATCATACTGTACCTATCCTCACCAACTCTCAACTTTATTATTACCATACCCTTCATTTCCTAATCACCTCAATCTCTTACACCTTCCTGATTTACCTATTCACCCTTTTTCTAACTCATAGTGACTGTACTAGATCAATTCCTGGGAAGGTTAGCAGAGCTTTACTTGTACGGCAGTGGCATTTCTGCATATTTGTACAATCTTTTAACAGTACAGTATATATATATACATGTATACTTTAAAAGGATCCGTACTGCTGCACTGCAAGTATAGAAAAATCTATGACTCAAATCATTCCATAATTAGGTGAGAGTAGATTCACTATTTATTCATCATCCCACAGTAATTACCGTAAGAACTATATTAAACCTGTGTATGTTAGTAACAGTTTTATCACAATATAAACATAACAACATAGTAGTGTACAGTAATAAATATATATATATATATATATAATCATATGACTGCATATACAGATAATTTATATTATAAAAATATAACCCTGTACCGTTCATGATGGCGACAGCACATTCAAACAGCCATTCAATAATGGTACAGTTGCTCTCACTTCCACCTTGTACACTAGCTCCAGAAAGTATGAGTGTAGCTTGTGATCAATGACCACCAAAGAGATTCTCTTAACATTTTGACATGTTGGAAGGGTTGGTACAGTATATGTGTATACAATACTTACAACTTAACACCACATCATCAATAACATCAACTCTGGCAGCTCACCAAACTTACAGAGTTGCCAACCTGCAGCTGCTACAACTGACACAACACAATACGTTTTGTCATTGGTCTCTAAATTTTCAGACAAGTACAGTATACTGTAGTATGCACCAATACTTGCTTGAGCTAGTGTACAACAAACTGAAAAAATTAACCAAGGTCAACCAGTCCCTTTTCTTACTAAACTCGTACACAATACAATACTGTATTGTACATAATACAACCATAATTAACACTGAAAGATTTCTGAGCCAACATGACACAAACATCACATTGCTTGTCTATACTGTATGTAATTTTGATCCCTCATTCCCTCATAGGAATTGCCTCTATTTCATATAGCATGAGAGAATAACTCCTGTCTCATTTAGCTAAACTTTTTATGGGGAAATTGCCAACCCATTGCACAGGGGCTATTTCACTCTGGCACCTATACAGTAGCTGTAGAACTTTTCGGCTATTTTCTCTGTCTATGGCAGACTGGGGTTGGGACTACTAAGGCAACCAACCATATGTGATGGGTGATGGGGTCACAATATCTCGACACCAAGCTGGTACAGATGATGTTGGCAAATTAGAGCCTATAATTTCTTTCAAAATGTGCCAAGAAATATACTAGCTTAGTATATGTAGTTTGCACAGTTTACAGAAATTAGTAGCTCTGATTCTATAACAATAACTTTACCCCTTATTTAGTCCAGGTGGAAATCAGGGCAACCATGTACCTGTATGTAATCATCGCCATAAGGATGCATAATATAATAAAAACCATGAGAGGACGAGCCTTTATTGTCAATATTTCTCTACCGATTCTTCAGATCAGAATAAAGGCTTCTCATATGGGAATTACTTTATGCAACCTGTCTTTGAATTACCCTCTAAAGGAATATTGCAGTATCCATTAAAACAAAAACTCAGCCGAGTTATACCATTAATTGCCACAGCAGTAATTATAATAGGTTTCTTTTTGTTAGTTACCCTTCGAGTTCCCATATGCAGTATGATTATTATTTTCGTACTACACTTTTGGAAAAGGAATGCAATTTTGTAGTTTTATCACCAATGCAATTTTGTTTGTGATTTCTACATATCAGTGACCTTCATTTCATAGTGAGAAATATATTTGTGACTGTCCTATACAATACCTACAACATATATAGTACTGTACAGGTATTGAGAAAGTAATATGTTAGATAAATAAAGGCTATTAATTCATCAAATGGTGCCAAAAAACAGATAGGTTACCTGTACAGTATACCAAATATTTTTGGCAGTATTTTGAGAAATCAGTAGCCTCAAACTTTCTAACAATATCTTCCCCTCTTAACTTTTATCACATACACAAGACAATGATGGGTTAGTTATTCTTGATTCTGATTGGATAGCAGGGTATATAACTGTGAACTGTTTTATAAAGCTGACAAATTTATTCTGTTGTCAGTGAGAGGGCTGTACTGTATGTAAGAAAAGTCATGGGCTATACAGAGATGATGACTGGTGCTATGATCCCTTCAGACACTACAAGTGACCATCATATCAGTCACTATCACTGTCTAGCCCATATCATGCATACATCCCGGAGCAGAGAGTGAAATAAAATGAGTGCCTGTCCACTCAGGTACAAAATTACTCACACGTTGCTTGGGATCTCCCCAACAACAGAACTTTCTGCCTTTGTAATTCTAGTGGGGCTGTATGGTCAGTACTAACCTATAATAGCTTGATGGATTAACCTTCTCACACACAATTGACTCACAGCCGTTTCTTGACAAGTAACATGGGTTTGGAAGCCTCACACTTCAACTGCTTCATATTTGTTTAAGCTATAAAAAGAAAAATATATACAGTATATATATATATAATTTAGTCTTTAGTTACTAAGAGTGGAGAGGAAAATCTGAATTTGAGTTATTGTATTTGGAATAATCCACTGGCAAGAGGTTTGTATATGATGCTTAAGTGAGTCATCTGTGCATGAAATGAGATCCATTCCCACATTTAAGAACTGATTATAATAACATTATTGAACCTCTTAGTGTACTTAGTCACTATAAACCCAATTACACCTGAAGGAGGCTAAAATTGTCACTGAATTAGAGGCTTGTGATTCCTGTAAACAACACCATAAAACAGACTGTGTCATTACATGTGCTACTTTGTACTATGGTAGAGTCCAGAGGAGTCACTAGCCTCTAATTCACTGACTACATCTATGGCTCCATAACTGTTGTCCTTGAACCTAGTCACTTAGGATTATGTTCCCTTTCACTTAAGTTTCTGGAGATCAGTGTATGGTTGGCAAATGTGTAATATCAGATGCACTAGACAGTACTTGCAAATCTACCAGGCATTACTTCATGTAGTTATTGAACTGAAGGTTATAGAAATCTCCAACTTGTCACAAAACAGTACTGTACCTATAATGAGGGAGTCTGTTTTGTGACATGGTAGGAATCATTTGGTAGCCTGCACATTTCACTTATATTATACATGTACTGTACAACACTTCAAGCTCTACATAACTGGTACTGTGATTGATGGGTTACTTGGCTTGTAATTGATTCACCAGTCATAATTCCAGTACTGTAGCATAAAGCATGAAAATGAAAGCTAAGGTTGATCATGTTTGCCAATTATACATGAAAATATATTTTTTATCTCATATTATATAACCTATGTAGCCTTGGTAACTTTATGATTTATACAGGATGGTGCAAATATAAGGAACCCAGTGACATCTATTCTTTTTTTTAATTCTTCCATTTTTACATATATTTTTCAAGACAATATGGAGAACAAGGTCAACGACTAATGCACACATATATACATGTACTGTAAGTATTGTACAACATCCCAGTGCTAAACAACAGAGGTCGTGTGGCAATTGAAAACAAATTGAAGGGAAAAGGCAGAGAATGGTATAATTCAAAAAGATATGCGGTGTAGTAAAGAAAGATTCTACACTACTAATATAAATTGTACGATAAAATGTCATAAATGTTCACCCCAAGATCCCTAACTATACTTTACTTAGTGTTGCAGGGAACCTTATGTATCCACCAATCTATACAAAATGTCAAGAGTATCCTCTCTGTGTCATAATTTGGTCAAACTTTCTTCTTGCCTTTAAAAAAATACCAAAAAATATATGTACGTACTTATATCAGTTTGTAATAATCTAGCTAGTACTGTACTACGTGTACCTTATGTATTTGGCCTATCTGAAGCCTTGCTCTCATGATGGTATTATTAAAACAAGGGGAGGCTCTGTAGACATCCTTCTCAGGACAGACTTCACAGTTACTTATATATACCGTATACTGTACAACCATGGCCGAAAGTCCATGAGCAGGGGATACAGCTCTCTCTTGTAATTCTAAGAACAAACAATGTACTAAAACAACATTACTATACTAACATTTCATTGAACTGCGAGCTACCCCAGTTAGAGAGGTGTGGAAACTTGTCTTGTTCCAACTCTGTGCCCAGTATTGGCTGTGGTTTAGCACCACCTCATGCTCATGGACTTTCAGCCATAGTTGTACACTTGGTTTCCTCCCAATCATAAGTTTAAGTCTAAACAAACACTAGTGTACCAAAGTATCCACACCATCCACAGCTGTCATACACTTCAATACAAAATAACAAATTAACATCAAAACTCATAACACATTCCAGTTTTTTATTAGAGTGTTTAAGAGTCAAATACAGATAACGGTGAAACAGTAAAATGCAGTATGCTCTTACTTTAGGAGGATATTTTTATTAAGCTAAGGACATGTACTGTACCTGTATTATAATCTCTGATGACTGTAATACTGTACAGTACATGTAAAGCAATTTGTTAGAATAAAGGAATAATACCGGTTCTACAATTTTCTCAAGCTCTAATGATAAGGCTGGAATGTGCATTGGAAGGAAGAGATAATAGAGTATGGGTAGAAGAGGCAGCCTAGCTAAAGGAAGGGATTGCATGATATGGCTGACATAAGCAGAAAAAGATATGGATGATATGATAGACTTGGAATTAGGGTAGGCAATAAAAAGGAAAGGATAGGACAGTTGCAATAAGTAAATTTTTGCTTCCCCAGAGCTGGATGAAGTGGAGTTATAATTTGGTGAGTGAACTGTAAATGAGTGGTACAGATTCCTCCAAACTGCCACAAAACAGACTTCCTCAATAATGCATTACTGTTCTATGGCAAAATTAGGAGGAATCAGTAGTCTCAAAATTTGCTGACAATATCTCCTTCCCCTTAACTTTAGGTGTTTTGTACAATGATTTGCAGTGTTGTTTATGTACAGTATTAACAAAATAGGACTTGTATTGTACATCATGACCACATACATACTATAACAAAGTATATACTGTACCTGCACACTTACATTAATACGACCCTTGATATGACCACCATGAAAAATGTAAAATAATTGGATTGTAACATTGCCTCCCCTTGATTTATTCTTACCTTCATCGTCCTCTCATAACTGCATGCTTTCCTGGAAGTGTCTGCTGTTCAATCTTGAGCAAAAGTTTGGGGACTCTCTCTGCATTTCTTCTACAGTTAAACTTCATATTTCACAGAGAGTTGGTTCATACAATCCCTGTAAAATGTGAAATTTCTTCAAATTCTGCTTTCATATCAAGATATAGCCTAAATATATATGACATACTTCATGCTGGAGAGATAATTGTAGCACGAGAGTAATAATTAGCCAACTTACATGAGCATTATTTAATTCTAATTCCATCATCCCCAATGAAATTTTACATATGCATATTAGTACAGTGTATAATATTTTGATAAACATGAAAGCAAGTACAGTAAATTCCAATTGGTGTACTGTACTGTATATCAGACGCCAGCATTAAAATGTTAACACTGAAAGTCAGTTTACTCAATACTGTACTAAAGTTGTTTTTCCCCAGCTGACAAAACACATCCTCAGTCAATATCAATAAGTTGTAGTGAACATGATTGGCTGATGCATGTCTCCTAACCCATGGGTGATGAGCTTCAACCAGTCACAGTTATTGTTTACAGTAATCAGTTGTGGATATTTACTATCACCTACAGAAAAACACTCAGGTTGACACTCTAGCCCAAAACCTCATTTGTCTCAAAGGCTATGGTGGCACTATGAGTTAAAAGTGGCAAGATAGAGATTTCACATTCCAAACTACAGTATGCTACAAAACATCTAAAACAGAAGTACAATGTACAGTAGGTCCTAGTGTGTTTTGACACAGTTTGGAGGTTCAGTACTGTGTATCCGTATACAGTATATATACATTTCATTCATGTCAAAGTATTTAGCTTGTATTAATTTAGTTTGCTATTACTGTACTGTACTTGGATTTTTATACAGTACGTGTATACTGTAATCTATACTTTCCTCATTGAACTTTCCTCTACTCTTTTGTTATACAATTTATCTACTCATCCAGTGCCTAATTTTTATTATCATATTTTTTATCATGTATGCCTTTACATTTAACTAAACCATTTAACCAGCCATTTATTCTTTCATAAGCCATTCTATCATGGAACTTTTTGCCATCTACACATTTTTAAACATAAGCCTCACAGAGTATCAATAAACTTTTGCTCCTGACTGTCCTACTCTAGAATGAAATCTAAAAAAAATATTTTTCTGTGCTTATTAAACTTAAAAAAGGATATTTATGTATAGTAAAGAATATAATATATAAACATGTAGTGTAGGTATAGTTTGTAAACACCAGGCTTGAATGTTAAAAGTTAATGATAATCAAACTATCTCATAAATATAATTATGTGTGTAAGCTGTTGACACCTAGAAAGAAAAATTTATTTACATCAGCCAAAAGAAAGAAGAAAAAAAAATTTCTATATATGTATTCCTCCAACCTATACCCAGAAATCCTCTCAATGATCGAGGGTAGGCTATACCAGTCACTGCTTTGAGGTAAAGATTGGAGGAATCCATAGTCTCAATTTCAACAACTAGATCACAGACTCCTTATAAACCTAAACACTGAATTAATTATACGGTGCAAAAGCTGAGAATGTTAAGGAGGTTCAAGGAGCACTAATATGTAGGCTGAATGTATCATATTGGCTGATGAATAGATATCCTTCATAACACACTAGCATGAAGTAAAATAAATTGAACACCATCTCTGAAAACCCTAATAAAAGACAAACCAGCTCATCAATTATTCATAATACAGTATGTCCCTTACAAAAACTAAAAATAGAATATACACTAACTTGCTTCCTTCAATTATGGACTTTGATCACCTAACTCATACCTACATCCCAAATTCCTATAGATAAGAAAACAAGACATTCAACAGACATACAATACAGGTTACCCACAGCCAACAAATATTAAGAACCGGTAGGCAGTACAGTACAGCACATTTCTTAAATCACAATACTGTACTGTATATTGTACAGGCGTTCTAACAGAAAAATGCAAAAAGTTGGCATATGAAGAGTGGGACACAAACTTTCTTATTCCATAATTATTTAGCTTTACATTGACTTTCGGTATACCAATCAATTTGTCAAAGTCATGTCCTTTCCTACTGGAACAATCTGAATAAAATTAATGAATTATATAGCTGAATGTCATCACCATTTTACCTTCTTTAACAAGTTGATGTCTATTGTATAGTTGCCTCCACATGAAAGTACCACACCTTGATATTTGTGTTATATCAAAGAATAAAATCTGGCATTGCTGGTAGAGTATGTAGAGTATTGAAAGCTCCAACCACCTATTCATGATAGCCAGTGATATATATACCGGTATAGAGAGAGAGAATAAGAAAATATCACCAAATTTGGTCTTCATGCCTATAGTATAGAGCTTATGATCAATTTATAATGAGAGTTATAAGTTCCTTAATCTCTATATTGCTGATTCAAGCAGAGGCAACTATACTTCCTCTAGTTAACAAACCCCTTGGATGTTTTGGCATTCCACTTTGCCAACTTGTAGTGGGGGACTTTCCACACTAAGGGACATAAGTTTGTTTGAGGTTTGCTTTGGGCCTTTGTCATTGTATGACGGCTTATACATCAATATTCATGTATAAAATATGTTCCCTTGTTTTCCAGTCAAAATAGAAGAATTACAATACTTTCTGTGAATTATTCATATGAATTAAGTCTCAACAAAATGAAAATATGCTAATCACAAAGTTCCCCATTGGAGCAACTACTTTAACTTTATCCAAAAGTGGCAATGTGGACTGTACTATAAAAATATGGTTTTATTTTTCATGTATGAAGAGAGACTTTGATTTAGGACCTACAATGAAGTCATTCATAAAGGAAATGTTACACCGCAAAACTGAACATATTTTGAAATAAAATTACACAAGGGTGTAGAATATCCTTGAGGAAACTCCAATACCACAATAGTGGCAGCATCCAGATCACTCCATCCATATGAACCTTATAGAAACAATGGTCACACTACCATCACCAGTCTACTCTAGTCTATAAAAGTGCTATTTGCAATGCTGTCTGATCTAGTCACATAAATAAATAGGTGCCATAACTTAAACGTAATATTTTTGGGTTTTGGATACTACAGTAGTAACATAATACAGTACAGTACTATATTTAGTTTATGTAGCTATTATATAAAACTTACAAAATTGTTACACCGACATGTATTTTATTCAAGGAAGTCAAATGTTCCTGATGAATTGAAGGCTACCGTACTACTTTCTCACCAAAATGCCACAAAACCAACCATTTGTTCCGAGTTAATGGTGTTTGTTTCTCAAAACAGATAGGAGGAATCACTACCCTCTAATTTACCAAGAACATTTTACCCCTGAAGCAAAAACACAGTGTGGCTGAACCTCTGTTAGATTTAATAACTGCTAGTTGAAATATGTTGATGCAAATACTGTAGTACCAAAGATAAAATATTTAGTGCATGCCTTCACTGTCTTCAACTTCTATATTCAGTATTATATATACAGTAAATAAATATCTATACATTTATATAAATACAGTACATTATATACAACAGCAGTACAGTACTTAGTGTTGTGTGATTTCGTGTGTAAAAAAAATTAGTTAGCTTGCTGGAAACAAATATATTTTTGTTGTATCAGACTGTGTATTAAAAAAAAACAGTGAAACCTTGGCTGAACATGCAAGAGTGCACCATAAAGTTTAGAAACATCATTATGAACTAATATGCATCATGCAAAGCTAGATTTTCTGCAAACCTCGATAAGCTATTAACTTTTCTTTTTCATATCCATTATCTGTTTATCTTTATCTCTATATCTGTCCATCAATCTACCTGACATCTATCCACCTACATATAATAGATGTGTTTTAGTTTATGTTTTAACTCTAAATATGGGCTTCATTTCATTAGTTCATACCAAGGCCAAGGTCAACATTGAATTGACAATGGGGCACAAAGAGGGAGATACAAGAGTAATATAAGAAATACTACAATTATCTGGGTAACAGATATTTTACAGCAATGAGTGGTCTAAAATGGTTAGTGCCTGAAACAAGATTTGGATTGCCCATAGGGGCTGACTTTATTCTCTGTGAATACTATAGCCATCCCCCACAGGGCAAGAATAAAGACTGTTTTAGAAACTCTGGTCACTTTCTAGTGGATTTGACGAGATCTGCTCACATGAATTAAAAATCCATGTGAGATGTACTGCAGCCGGATTTTTTTTTCCACTACTGTACTGTATAGACTGCCAGCACACAGGGGTGAATTATCCCTTTGTATGCAGCAGTGTAAACTCCTTCCCCTTTTATGGTCCCTTCAAGACTGCCATGGTCTCATGGAAGGTGCAGCCCCACTTGTAGCTCTTGTGGATATGTGGACATGGGCCCACAGAACTGGCTGTGGGATCAAAGACCTTGCCCCCCCAATCTCACTGGTGGTCGAAGGCCCCCAGACTCCCTGGTCCAGTCAGCTCTGGTTCCATCTTCCTGGAATTTGGTTCGGTAGCCCAGGCATATAAGGCCAGCACCTCCTTTATATTAATCTGTTATTTCACTGCGACCAGAGCATACCGGGGGTCTGTGGGGCAGGAGGCCATTCTGCCTTGGGAAAACATCAACAACACACTTCAAACCATACAGAACAGAACCCTAAAGACAATCACAGGCAGCACAGCTACCACACCTACAGACCACCTACACTATGAAACCAAAGTCCTCAAAATCAAGAATCATCTTGACATGAGAGGCACACAAACACTTGCTGCAGCCTCCACAAACCCACAACATCCACTACAATACATGTCACAACACACACACATACCAAGGAACATTAAAACAACACCTAGTACTCGATACCACACAAAAATACTATCATCTCTTACACCATCCCCACCCCAAACCAATCTCCAGAAACACATCCATACTCAAATCACTCATCAGTCCATCCAAACACTCAAAAACAACTCACAGCTCCATGCACGACCTCCTGACATCCATCCATCTGAATCCTCCCTTCCCCATGAGGACAGAGTCCACCTGGCCAGGCTGCAATGTGGCCACCACCCGGCCCTTCTGACATACCAGAAGAGGCTGGATGGAGCCATTGTGGATGCCTGTCCAGGATGTAACACACCACCCCATACTATTAAACACATTATTGAAGACTGCAATACACACAACCACACTCACCAACAATAAATACACTCTCTGAGGACACTGTGGGAGACTGGGAGTGGGAGAGCCCGGTTCAGGCAATGTCCTTCCTCAGGAGCTCGGAGCTGCTCGGCCAAACTCCCGCCAGAGTTGGAGACGGAGTCAGACAGGCGGCGTCACAGCCTCACAGGCACAGCTTGAGGAACTTCAACAACAACAACAAAATTTGGAATAACAAATACAGCATTCTCATCAGCCCTTCCCCCTGAGTATACTGTACAGTACTGTACTTGTAAAATTACATTATTCCACATTATAATATGTACGTAATTATGTTCTGTAGTGAGTAGAAGGAAGGAAAGAGGGGGAAAGGAAGGACAGGGAGAAGGAAGGAAATACTACAGAAGGAAAGGAGGGACAGAAATAAGGAAGGAAGGAAATAAAAGGAAAGGGGGAACAGAGAGAAGGACGAAAATAGAATGAAAGGAGGGACAGAGAGAAGGAAGGAAGGAAATAGAAGGAAAGGAGGGACAGATATCTAGAAGGAAGGGAGGAAATAAAAGGAAAGGAGCTAGGGACAGAAAGATTGAAGGATTTGAGGGACAGAGATCGAAGGAAGGAAGGAAATAGAATGAAAGGAGGGACAGAGAGAAGGAAGGAATGAGAATGAAAAATGGTACAGAGAGAATGAAGAAAATATAGGAAAAAAGGACAGAGAGATGGAGGGAAGGAAAGAGAAGGAAAGTAGGGACAAAGAGAAGGAAGTAATAAGGAAATACTGTAGGAGGAAAAGAGGGACAGATAGAATGAAGGAAGGAAATAGAAGGAAAGGAAGGACAGAGAGAAGGAAGGAAAGAAATGGAAAAAAAGGAACAGAGAGATGGAAGGAAGGAAAGAGAAGGAAAGGATTGAGGCAGAGCCGTAGAATAGAAGAGTTTGGACAACTCCGTTTCAGGCCTAATCCTTGCGGTGGCCTGTGATTGGCCGAGGACAGCGTCACCTGACATATGGGCGCCATATTGCAGCGACGCTTCACCAGCTGGGCTGCTCACAGTTCTCAGTGCTCAGTACCCTGGCTGCCTTAAGAAAGTATGCGTATTGAAGGTGAACACGACAATTTTGACGACCATATTCCCTCCTAAGCACATATTTTTGTTATAATATGGTGTACTGTGTAGCCTGGAGGTGTTCCAACCACACACGACAAGGAAAGATATTACACAGGTTTCCCAGAGACTCTAAAAGAAGAAAAGAATGGGAAATTAAAGTGAGACGGAAAGACTGGACCCCAAACAACAATTCATACTTGTGTTCTGTGAGTAGGCCTATATTATGTTTCAAGCATTTATTTAGACTGAAACCAAAGAAGTCATATTATTACTTAATTAAATATTTTATTAAAAATCGTTATGCACCGTTCACAATTGTTTTTCTTTGTATAATAATATTCTTTAAACCAGTACATTAGATTGTTTTCCTTTAAGTTAATGCTAATGTAATATATATATATATATATATATATTACATTATCGTATTATGCATTAATAAAGTAATATGATTAAGATGGTTGGAAAGACAATGAAAACGTACAAGGACCTAGCAGCTTTGGTAGTGTAATCTTTATGTATGTCTGCCTCAACTCAGCGCCGTTGAAATAATAGAAAATTTGGCCAACCTATACTATAATCTTAGTTGCTGATTGGTTGACACTGTAAAATGTAAACAAACAGAGGATCCATATTGTTACCCAAAGTCCCAGTCAGCCTGTCTATACCCACAGTAAAAAATGGTTTGTTGTGTAGCCTGGGGATGTAAAACTCGCAATGGAATGGGTAAAAAACTACACAGGTTCCCAAGAGACACCCAGAGGAGAAAAGTTTGGGAAATTAAAGTCAAAAGAAAATATTGGAGCCCTAATAACAACTCGTTCCTGTGCTCGGTTAGTACAGTGACCAAAGACTACTTATTATAACTTTATTTAACACTTTTATATTCTTTTACATAGTTTTATATATTATTGTATACTATATTAATTAACCTATCAGTGAATAGAAGCACCAAGTCCAGAGGAATTATATGTTTTATAATACAGTGCTGGACAAAATAGTAACGTTAAGTTAGGCCTCATCAAAACATAAACAATGCAGCCACATGTCATTAAAATATTTGTTTAAAATATAATACAATACAAATGGTGTTAGACTTTTACCCAAATGGTTTATTCTATTGGTAAATTTTTACAAGTTGCCACAACAGGATTTCACTGGAAAAAAATATATTTCCTAGGATTTAGTGTGACTACCGGGACCTAACCTGGGCAGACTACCGGGACCTAACCTGGGCAGACTACCGGGACCTAACCTGGGCAGACTACCGGGACCTAACCTGGGCAGACTACCGGGACCTAAGCAGGAAAAAATATACAGTAGAAATTAGTCAGACCTCACCTGACCTAACCTAATCTGGACTGGGGCAGACTACCGGGACCTAACCTAACCTAACCTAATCTGGACTGGGACAAACCCGGACCTAACTATAAGTGGTAACTACTGTTATGCAGCATTTGCAGAAGAAATGGTATATAGAAAAGTTGTTTGTAATAGTGAAATATAAACACTGGTAATAGTAAAAATTTTGAAATCGAGTTGTGGCAACTTGTAAAAATATTCCATCCTTTATTAATTACCAAGACTCCCAGACCACCTCCAGCCTTGGGACTGAGGACACGTATTGCTAATATTCAAGCGTTTGTCCATAATATCTTTTCGACTCAAGGTTTTCATAATGCAATGCTTAATAGTGTTTTTTTTAATTAATCTGTTGTTCACATTCATAGCAAATGAGTGTTTTTGAAGATATCACCCCCCTTCCCCCACCCAATTTCCAAAAACACTCATTATAGCCAGATATGAACTACAGATTTGTCTGAAAAACACTACAATGCATTAAATAGACTTAGTTAGACCTCACCTAACTTAACCTCTTCAGGACCGCGGCAAACTACTGGAACCTAACCAGGGGCTAACCTTAGCTGTTTACGGGGACCTAACCTGGGGCTAACCTTAGCTGTCTACCGGGACGATGTAAACACTAGTTAATAGCCCCACTCTTGACATGTTTAGAAATAGGATCACCAATCATTACCTCCCCAATCCTAATCCTCAACCCACAGCTCCTGACCCAATCCACCCTCATCCTAACCCCCTTCCTAATCCTGCCCTGGATCCCTAAATACCCCACATATTATGCTGCCCATGAGCAGCCCTCTGCGGGACCTTGAACTTGAATTGGTATTAACAGTACCTTTTTATTCAAGAGTGGTGGTAAATACAGGCCTTATTATACATGGGGCAGTTCACTGACGTCAATTATACTCCATGGACACTGTATAATACAATAAACTATACTACTAAACCCTTATACGGTACTTTGCAGGAATGAAGGCACTCTAATTCACCAAAATGAATATCTCCCCCCTAAAACTTAGGTGATATTATAACACAAGGTCAGTTTAGATACAGTTATACAACATTTGTGCATAATTATAATTCTAGTACTGTACTGTATACACATCTATTTAATTCTAATGGATTTCTTAATGGTAGCTTGTGTCTACAAATGTAACTACAGTACTGTACTACAATTCTCAAGGCATTACCTATACTGTACCGGTACTGTATTTCTTCATATACCCTGCTTACAGTACAGTACTATATGAAGGTAATTGTGGCTACCGTTACTGATTTGTACTGTACCATATTGTATTTGTATTTTGTTTAACTGAAATATTGTATCTCTTGCCCTCAAATAAGGGGTCTGTAGATGTAATATAAAAATAATTGAACTATTATTCTTAATTAAAATAAAAACTGTAGCACTGTACTTTCGTAGGGTACATATTGAAAAATGTATATACAGTGTATATAAAAAAGGAATCTGATCACTTGCTTATTAATTGGCTCTAATTTAATGGAATACGATAACGTAAAAGTCATCACATTTGAAACAGTTATCATATGATGCTAATTTAGATAAGCATATTAATTTAATCTGATATTCAGTAGTTAATTCATTTTTTGCAAATTTCAGGAAAGATCAAGTTTACATAAATTGATAAGTCTAATATATTGTATAGATCTGTTGGTCCTAATTAGTTGTAATTTTTTTACAGGATCATTTTGATGAAGGCCAGTATGAAAGTGAGCGAGCAGATAACCTTAGGAAGCTTAAACCATATGCGGTCCCAACAATATTTGCTTACCAGAAAGTCCCCCCAAAATTCCGGAAGCCTCCAAAAAAGCGAGGCATCAGTACAGAGAACTCCACATTCATTCGTTCAAAGAAGATACAACTTGAACATGGGTACGCAATGGTAAATCATGATCCAAGAGCCCTACAGATAAACCTCTCTAAGAATACCGATGGTGAGTTAAAATAGCAAAATGAGAAACAATTGTTGTTGTTGTACCTCAAGCTGTCTCGGCTGAGCAGTCCCAAGCCTTAGGGAGGTCATAGTCTCAACCAGGTTCTCCCAAAGATCCCTCAGGGAGTGTATATTGTGTTGTTGATGTGAATGATTGTGTGTGATGCAGTCTTTCATAATTTACTTACTGTAATATTGTAGGGTGCTGTGTTGCATCCTGGACAGGCATCAGAAATGGCTCCATCCAGCCTTTTGTGAAATGTCAGAAGAGCTAGGTGGTGGCCACATTGTAGCCTGGCCAGGTGAACTCTGTCATCACAGGGAAGGCAGGATGTTAGGAGGCCATGCATGCACCTGAGTGTTATTCTTGAATGTTTGGATGAAGCGGTGAGTGATCTGAGTATGGATATGTTTCTGGAGACTGGTTTAGGGTAGGCAGGGTGCGAGGGATGCCAATATTTGTGTATGATACCATGTACTGGGTGCTGTTTTGATATTCCTTGGCATATGTGGATGTTCTGGGTTTGTGGAGGCTGCAGCATGTGTTTGTGTGCTTCTCATATCTAGGTGGTTCCAGATTTTGAAGACTTTGGTTTCATGGTGTAGGTGGTCTGTAGGTGTGGTAGCTGTGCAGCCTGTGATTATTTTTTGGGCTTTGTTTTGTACAAAACTACATTTATTTGATATTATATTTTACTTTCATATTTTCTTAAAGGAGAGGGCAGCTGGGTCCTCCAAACTATGCCAGGAAACATAAGACCTCATTGTTACTTATAGGGGTATATCTGTTTCTTGGCATAGTTTGGAGGAATCAGTAGCCTTATAATTTACCAATAAGACAACCTCCCCTTAGTATGACACAACCCTTTCAGGAATTTCAAAATTGTCAATTATAATTTAAACTTCACACTTGGTATATTTTTCATTCAGATGAGAATGACGAAGACATAGATAACCAAGACCTGGACATGCCAGATGATTCTCCTGATGAAAGAGGACCTCTGATGGAAACCACAGTCTCGGTTCTGAACACATCACTGGAGAGGAAGGTCAAGAGAGAAGAAGCATCAAATGCACGGTTGCAAAATGACGAAGGCGTAGGTAACCACGACCAGAACATGCCAGATGATTCTCCTGATGAAAGAGGACCTCCAATGGAAACCACAGTCTCGGTTCTGAATCTGAACACATCACTGGAGACGAAGGTCAAGAGAGAAGAAGCATCAAATGCACGGCTGAAGAATGATGAAGGCGTAGGTAACCACAATCAGGACATGCCAGATGATTCTCTTGATAAAAGAGGACCTCCAATGGAAACCGCAGTCTCGGTTCTGAACATGCAACTAGAAAGGAAGGTCAAGAGACAAGAAGAATATATTGTACGGCTGAAGAAGGCCCTTGCTAAGGAGCGACGCACAAATAGAAAAATGCTTAAGGAAAAGGTGACATTAGAGGAAAATTTAAGTAAGGTCTTCAGTCCAAACCAACTTCTTCATCTAGGTAAAGTAAAAGCCAATGGTGTTAAATGGTCAGATGATGTAATAAAGAAAGGTATTCAGCTTAGGGATGCCTGTGGTGTTGATGGCTATCAACTTCTCCTGTCCCAAGGTCAGCCTCTACCATCCATGAGATCTTTACGGAGAAAAGGGGAAGTAGTTGTAGCGGCTTCTACTTTAGTCTCCAGTCCAGGTTTGGATGAAGACTAGTTGCGAGGTTTTTAATCTCTTTATTGATACAGGTTATACATTGTATATAAGGTTTTACAGTTAACCTGGAATATATAAATATAAAGGTTTTCTGCCTGCTACACTATTATAACCAATCAGGCAACAGGGCTGATGCTTGTGGTGGGTAGATGATTCTAGCCACCACAGTCTTGATGGAACCTGGTATTTAGACAGAATTTTTTAAATGTTGAGGTTCAAAGTTAGTGCTTAAAAGGAAAAAGAATGTTGTCTTGTACTGGATGAAATCCTGCTCCAAGAAGGACTGCAAGTGCAATATGAACACGAGCTCTAACTGTCTATGAGGTGATGTCACTCTCCCAGGACATCAGTGTATGGCAAACCATGCTTTGGTAGACATGTTGAGAGGCATAACAACTAGATGGAAACAGACAGTTGCTTATCATTTTACAGGAGATTGTGTTAACACCGGCAGATGATTTAATTTTAAGGAGGCTGTGTATTGTGGATGAAGTTGATGATACTACTGTCTTTCCATTAATAAATCACTCTGTATAAACTGATGAACCTTATTCTATTGATGGTTCATCCTTCAGACTATGATGATGTGAACAATTAAAAAATCACACAGTATAAACTCTTTCTTTGTGTGGAGTAATCAATATCCTCAAACAATATCCAAAACAGAAACCATATACCCTACTGAATCATGGATATCTTCATACTTTGTGCCATATTCAAGAACATTTGTGGTGTATACGATGGTGTGGTACTGATACGATACCTCCATAGATAAACAACAGAGTCTTATGGTAATGAAATCGAGTTGTGAGATACACAACCCATCAATTCAGACCGTAACATGATGTTGTCACATATTCAAAGGAAGTAAAAGGAAGTTTGTGGTGGGCGCCTGGCAACACTAGCTGCGGCACACATACAGAGTGTACAATGGTGTTACTTAGATCAGCGCCTGCCTCACCACATCCATGACCTCATTCAGTAGGGGTTTGTAGACGTGTGGTGGGGGTAGAGGTTGGTCTGGGGAACCGCTATAGACGTGTGGGTGGTGGTAGGAGGCGGGGAGGGAGAAGCACTGGGAGTACCTGAGGGCACACTGTCCATCGCCATCACTAGTAGAAGAGGCCCCCACCTGGCCAGCCTCGCCCACCTCAGAGTACAGGGTCGAGTTTACCTTCATAAGCCACGACTCGGCGTTCATGCTGAGAAAAGATAAGAATAAATGAATAATGTAGATAGACAGCTGATTAAACAGGTAGATGGACAGACAGATAAACAGATAGGTACAGTAGATAAAAAGGCAGGCAGACTGGCATATGGGTAGATGGATGGATAGATGGAAGGATGGATGGATGGATGAGAGTGGCTTTAGTTACACATTACATCCATATACATACGTGTACATGCTCTGTTTAAAGATCAATTTCACCACTATTTTATGATAAACGACTTACGCCTTTTACTGAACACATGGACTAATGCCAGATTATTCAAATGCCACAGGAAAACCCCATGCAGTTGTCCAGGAATAATTAGTTGTTATGGGCATACTGCAGGGTTATTGATTCATCCAAACTATGTATATATACGAGGAGATTATGGCCTAGTGATTCCTCCAAATTATGCCACGAAACAGATCCCTTATTAGTAACACTGGGGTCGTCTGTTTCCTGGCATAGCTTGGAGGAATCGGGTAGCCTTCCAATTTATACCAACTAGAAATTCCTCCCTTACACACACCCACACACACACACACACACCGTTACGTGACCACAGAGCCTGAACTGACGTGCTGCTAATGTGGGTAATAAGGCGTCAGGCTTCTGTACAGACCTATTGTGTGTGTGAGAGAGAGGGGTGATGGGGATTTGTTGATTTTCTTTTTTTCTCACTCACGTTTTCTTATTGCCCTGTGTCTTTACTCAGTCCATCTCGTCTCCAACCCCTCTCTTCCTATTTACTTTATCCATCCTCATTCATCCTTCCCCCCCCCCACACACACCCTCCTCATCCCCCTCCCTCACCTAGCCACACTCGCTACCACCCCTCATCCATCACCCCAACAAACTCCCTCCTCCACCCCCTCCATCACCCTCCTCCCTCACCTTCATCCCCCTAAATCTATCTCCTTCCACCACTCCCCACACACACACCCTTCCACCCGTTCCCACACACACCCTTCCACCCTTCCCACACACACCCTTCCCTCACCTTGCCACCCTCGCTACCACCCTTCCTAGAGACCCCGCCGCCGCCGCCTCCTCCGCCGCCTCACACATGAACCTAGCCGCACACCCTGACTGTTCCGTGGCCAGGGCGTTCAGGAAACCACGCAAGAGGCTGTAACTGGCTGAAGCCGCCTCTCGCATCTCACCGTCATCCTGTAATGTGTGTGTGTCATCAAGAGGGATCGATCAGAGGCAGGGGAGAATATTTTACTTTATTATTATGTTTGTCTGTTTATACATGCACCTTTTTCTTTTAAGTAATATGTAATAATGTAATGTACTGATGTATTTATATATGAAAGTAGTTACGTACGTCATGACATTCTATAGAATATATCACTACGCAGCACTATCATCAAAAGTAGTATAGTGAAATGTGCATACAAATAACGAGTGGCAATTAAACTGTTCTTTCTTTTAGCTTCATGTACCGGTCTCTATTATACCTGACAGAGGAGAGCTGAGGGCATGATGGTGTCCTCTGTGTGGGTTGTAGTGTTGTTGTCCTGTTGTTGTTGGTTGTACTCGTCATTTGGGTAATAATAATCGAAGGTGTTGTGTTGAGTCTCGTCTGGGTCATAATCGAAGGTGTTGTGTTGAGTCTCGTCTGGGTCATAATAGAGGGTGTTGTGTTGAGTCTCTCTGCGTCGTCTGGTGGTGGTGTTCATGGCCTGTAGTTCCAGTATAAGATCCAGTAATGCCAGGAGGAAGGCCAAGAACCCGAACACACTGAAGGAGTCTGTACACCCTCCATACATCCTTCCCTCGACACTGTGCCCATGCAGGGATTAAGGGGAGATTCTTTAATCGAGGTTAGATATCTGATAATTTTGGGGGCTAACATATTTATATATCAAATAAAATATACTAGATCAAATTACACCTGTACAGAATTACACCTGTGCTAAATCACACCAATGTTCTATCCATACGTGCTATATTACACCAGTGCAAAATTCAGATGTGCTAAAAATATCACCTGTGCAAAATTTTACCTGTCCTAGAATACACCTGTGCCAAATTCGTGTGTTATATTACACCTGTACCAAATTAATTACCTGTCTGAGGCGGTGGTGATTTGTTCCTGTAACTCGTCCAACAGGTTGCTGTAAAAGAATACATTTTTATCACTGTTTTAGATACGGTAATCAATAATAATAAATTGTCTTTCTAAGCGAATGAGAGCGTGCCCATTCATGCACATTTCAATTATTGTAACCATAAAAAAGATATTGATAGAATTTTTTTTAATTCGAATTACATAAATATTATCTTTCAATTATTTTAATTCCTAAAAGAAACTCGTAGTATATGTTCTATATGGGAGAAAAATAACATTAAAATAAACGGCCGCCTTCATGCTTACTCCACCCAAAATTCGTATCTTGAAAACCCGGCAAGAACACTTATTATATACAGCCATTCATGTCTCACCTGGCCAGTTCCGAAGTGTACCTGTCTCCAGTGTACATGGCTTGAGTTGGCGGCATTGTCATCACCACAGTCACTATCACCAGCCACCACACCATCACAAACCGACATTCCATCACCATTTTTGTGTTTTCTTTAACTTATATTGAAAGAAAATTGGACTTTTCATCTGTTCTTTGGGTTAAAAAGTGGGGATAAATCAGATCACTATATCTCCATGTGTAATGTTTCTACTTTAGGTAATGTTTTCAAGCACGTATAAATGCATGAAGTCGTGGGCACTCGTCATATATATGTAGGCCTACATTATTATGCATCACTCAATCACCACTAATACACACTGCAGAAATATTTAATTGTTCCATTTCCACTGCATGTTCTTTTGCATATATTATCGATGTACTTTTTCGGCTTATTGTATTATACTGAACTCTCACAAGAAAGAATAAATAATTAATTTTAAAGTGAGTCACTAGATAGCTGTCTTGCCAGGAGAAGCCCATGCAAGGAGGTGTGGAGCCTTGGGGAGAGTCCACATAAATGAAGAAGTATATAGTGGTTACGCTCAGCTCGCTTTAGAAGTCACACAGGCTACTTGACTGACTGGGAAGCCTCATTCACACCACACTCACAGTGACCACACCATATTATATGCACCTCTCCCTCTCTCTCCGGCACTACCACCATGGCATGCTCTGTTACTCGAGCGTTGCGACATACATTCTATACACTACACCTCTTCATTCTTCAGTCCTCATGCCGATGGGTGTAACGGTACAGGGTTCAAGGTTTCCTAGTTAAACTCTTGACTCCCCAATGTCCACCCCCCCCTCTCTCCTCATTTGAAATTTTGGACATAACCTTCCTCCCAGAAAAGATAAGAGATTAAGTAAGAAAGAATACGACCGCCTTTGACCTGGAAGATCTTGTGGGTACTTAACCGATTGAAGGGAGAAGGTGATAAAAGAGGTGATACAGCAAACATGAAGGAAATAGAAGGAAAGGAGGGACAATTAATTAAAGAAGTGGCTAGAAGAGTTTGGTTCAATCGGTGGTCTTTTGTCTGCCTTGATGGGACCAAGGAAGTGGATCCTTGTGTGTCAGTAGGACGCGTTGTGGGATATCGCAAATTTTATGTACTTCCACTATTTCAAAATCGACATACACTGTCTGAAAACAACCTACCCTGTCATATAACAGATAGTAACTTTCAGCCGCATGCCAAAGTGACATGTGGACGATGTGGCAGTCTGACCTGGTTGCCTTTTCAGGCAACGTTGTAAATGGCCAATTGCAACCATAAATAATTATGTACCCAGTAATGTTTGCTGCTTTACTGCTGCTAATTATGCCTTATTATTGTGTCTATTATCGTTGTCATTATTTCTGATGTAAAAAAACAGGAAGCTCTGTTGAGATAATAATCTATAAGTGTTTCGGCCACCAGGGCCTGCAGGTCCCTCCAGCGGCAGCAAGATACAAACAACAACAACTTGAGTCAACGACGACGACGACGGTAAGATTGTGTTATGATTTAACATCTAGAGGTGTTATTAGTACTTATTACTATTAAGTACAGTACGTGGACATACCAAGCATTGTCATTACAACCAGATGAACCTTATACAAGTTTTACATTAATAATAATATGGTATTGTCAATGTGATGTATAAATAATAATGATTTACAATGGATAAACTTGACCACAACAACTTTTGACATTAGCTAACGTTACATTGGGACCTGAAGATGTTTTGAAAGATTGTATAGATAACGTAACGTAGCTCTGATGAGTTCTCTACAAATAGTGACCATAAGTGACATTCATTGATAAAGTGGCATTAAGTAACAGAAAGGCAGGATTTAAGTTAACACCATGAAGCTCCAATATCTACTTTGACACACATGAAGCATCTAAGTGAAGCACCAAACACCAAAATTTCATTCTTGACACATACGTAAATTTGTGCTAATATTACGATTAACTGTGCCAGTGAACTTTGTTTAATATTGGTTATGAAGGCCTAAGTTAGTGTTTGGCTACCTTTATCAATACCCAATGTAAATTATCGGTAATAGTCAAGCGATGGACCGTAATCAGGTTTGGACTGAAGGCTTGCAGATTGCAATGTCTTATAGTGTTTTTTTAATGCATTTATGCATTCAAATCACATTAACTGTCAACAGAAACCATCTGAAATAACCTACATTCAGATGGCCTGCTTGGATATACCGGTAGGCCTAAACCTGTTAGCACACCTTAGTTCAAAGAATGATGTATGTAACATTGTGTGGAGAATGTTAATATACATGAGATAGGCTATCAAGCTGGGAAACCATGTGGTGTGGAATTCTACATGCTACAAAAGTATGTTCGATAATGTCCACTTCTAGATGATGTTTTCAATTTTTTGTTAATGCATTTCATGTCATTTTCAGACAGACGTCTCAAGTAGCTACATCATGGAGACGGTTCAAGTTTCTCATAGGTAGGTGATATAACAATCTAATTTGTATAGAATAATGCAGTGATCCAGGCATTAGAAAGTATTTTGTTATCCCACACAAGTAAGTCCTGTACTATACAGTATTGCAATTAGTTATCTTTTGTACTTCTGTTCATTATATGCCTCGGGGTGAGGGGCACGAGGAACCCCTCCCCTGTAAGATTTCCGTAGCAAAATATGCTGTATATATATACCGAATACTGTACAGTACTGGTATTCACTGACATAAAATTTTGTACATGTACAGATGACACATTAGAATTATCTGACTTCAATTTTCATTTACTGTACGGTGTAATCTTATGTATTATTTGAGTGGGCCAGTGATGCTTGCAACACATAAAGTAAGTACTGTACCAAACAGTATGGTAGAATGACTGGTAGCTATGAGTAGAATATCTAAGGTGTACCATGTGATTGATTTACCTGTTTTACATCTTGTGTTGGCAGGACAACTTTTGGATTATCAGTTTGATGTTCATATATTAATTCTTAAGTTTGTCTTTACTACTGTATACAGTATTGCTTGTATTGGCATAGCATTCAAAATAGATTGTACAGCACAGTATGGTTTTCTTTGCTTAGATTTCCTCCATCAATATTAATTTTGTATTCTTATATCACTCAAAGATAGGCTAAGTCTTAGATTATTTATGGAAAAATTGCACATTGTAGTTTAGTAATTTGAATTATTGGAAGGCCTAATTGGCATGTTAAGTTTTGATATTCTTAATATTTTTATTAGTGTAATACTATTTGATTGTAATGTTAACCTACTGTATATAGTTTACTACTTGTAGTGTTTTGGTTATCTGAGATATATTTGTAAGTATCAATGGTTTTTACTTTATAGGCTAGTCCATTTGGATCTGAAAGGAGCACCACCAAGAATGAGCTACTATGAACAGGTAAATTCACACAATTTTTACTCATTCATATATATTTATTTTTTGTGCAGAGGGTGTTGATGGTTTAGCTACGGTAATACATGTATTTGTGTAAAGTTGTGGGAAATAGTTCTTGCATTGTAGCTATTTTCACTCTTGATGGGTTTATTAAAATGGCATTTAACCTCCAGACATCACAAATGTTTTCCTTGGTTATATAGTAATCCTGAAAGGATTTTCCATAATGTTTAGAGTATCAGAGCTAGTCTTAACATGTACAATATGACAACACCTTAACCTAAACACAAATACTGGGTAGGTTAGTCCATTGAGTTAACCCCTGATAGAAGCTGGTACCTGCAGCCTACCAAGTTCATATTGACACACATGGCCTGTAATGTAAAGGAAGGCAAAACAAACAAATTACAACAAGCATATATACAAATAAATATTTTTTTGTTTTATAAACACTGAATTCTTCACAGTACTGTACATGTAATTTGAAAGGGAATGATTTCCTCTTTGGCATGGATAAAAAAAAAATGTTTTGTTTTCAGATGTTTCCCATCATTTCTTCCTTTGGTGCGACGGGTCTGCTGGTGGAGTATGAGGACATGTTCCCTTACCAAGACAGTCTGGCACACCTACGAGCTCCCCGTGCCTATTCTCCTGAAGACATAACCAAGTTGCGCACACTTGCAACAATTCACAATCTCACTTTTATTCCTCTGGTGCAAACATTTGGACATTTTGAGGTAAGAAATGAATTATCGCAAAAACAAAACAAAATTAAGAAACCTGTTGTTTATTCTGTACAGTACAGTACTTAAGTAATCTATCTGATATTTAATTTTACTGACATTCATTTGGTATAATATTCGAATATTATGAGGTAGGAATATTTTTTTTATATACCGGTATGTTTTGATACTTGGACACTGGCTTTATGAAGCATATATATATGTGTGTGTGTGTGTGTGTGTGTGTTGTTAGCTCTAGTGGGTTAATCAATGAGGTGTATGAAGGAGTGCTGATAAGAAGAGATGTGGATTAATGATGATTATTATTATTATTATTATTGTGATTATGATTTGCAAGTTATTGAATCTTTTTTCCAGTTTGTATTAAAGCATGACGAGCACAGAGCTGTACGAGAAATAGAGCATTACCCAAATGCTCTCTGCCCAACCCACCCAGACTCCTTCCCCCTTGTCACCAAGCTCATCTCACAAGTAATTGAGCTTCACCCTAATGACAAGTATCTACATATTGGTGCTGATGAGGTAAATATCTATCCTATGATGTGTCATCTTGGTCTTTTACTTAGTGGTACAGTATATCCATTCCTTGGTGGTATCTGACCTTTTCATCACACACATTTAATATATTATATATATATACATCATCGTGATTCTGTTATATGGTGTTTCCTAATTTCTAAGACTTTAGATGGCTGTTGTGTTCATTTAAATTTCCAACAGTGTACAGCTGTGATAAAAGTTTTGATTCACCAAAGGCTAACTTAAGTAAGCACAATGCACTTCCCTATACTCTGGATGTAACTGCACAGGATACCTTTGACAAAATAAGGCAGCACTATGAATATAATTACATATAAGAATACAGTACAGTACATGAAATCAATGTGTAAAATATCTGCCTGAATTACCCATATACATAATGAGACTTTTGATCACAACTTTACAGTGCAGTACTTTGAAACAGAGTTGATTGAGTTTACTGTGAATGTAACATAATAATATTGCATGGTGTATGTGGCAGGTGTGGCATTTAGGTAAGTGTCCAAGGTGCCGTACCCAGATGGAGGCCAACAAGAATACACAATGTGACTTCTTCCTGGAGTGGGTGTTCAAGGTGGCTTGGTGGGTCAAGACACAACATCCACACCTCACTCTCATCATGTGGGATGACATGATTAGGAATGCCTCACTAGACACTCTCAAAGGTGAGGGTTTTAACGGAAGCAGATGAATTGATACACATGTTTTGTTTTGAGAGTAATAACTATTTATTTTTTAATATACTGATATATTGATGGATGTGTGTGTTATGTAATTTAGGGGCTGACTAATACTCCTATTGTAGGAGACAGAAATGTAAGCAACCAAGATTTGGGAGCAAAATATGAGTCCAGGAAATTCCTTATGGTTAGCACATCTCTGGGTGACCAGGACTGTGTATTTCTACTACTCTGTGAATATAAAGTAATCGTACACTGTAGATATACAGTATTGTTATCACTATCAAAATACATAATAGTAGGTGAGGCAGAACTGTTCCTGGCTTGGTCTAGATATGTACATTCAAATACTTTTGATTTGGTACGGTTACTGATGTGTTCATATTTTCAGAATCTTCTATTGGTGATGTTGTAGAACCTATGGTATGGCAGTATCAATCAACAAATTTTGACCTGCCTCAAGGTAACTGATAATATTGTATATATGTGTTCAATGCCTAGTTAAACAATAGTCATACAGTACAGTGTTGTACAGTATTACAGTAAACCTATGCTAAGTCTGATACATACCGGTATACCTGTAAGTCTGATATCGGATAACTCGGACGTTGTCAGTGTCTCCGACGCATATAAATAACTCAGATATTGGTCATGACAATATTACCAAGGTGACTCCACGCAGTGTTCCATTATCTATTAACATACTTGATCCTTGCTCTGTTATTAAGGTTGACTGCATAGAAGTTGCATTTTTAATATGAAAAAAATGCGCTATGCGTTTGTCTGTAACGAAGGTGACTACAGTTGTTTGGATCAGCCCTAAAACATGGCCAATTGTTGCTGTCTTTTCTCCTTTCTCTTAACAATATCAAATAAACTGAGTAGTTTTTTATTTGGTATCCGTAAATGAAAGCTGACTCTAATCCCATTTTGATTATTTCCAGATTTATTCATCAAGTACTCAGCAGTATTTAACGGTGTCTGGGGAGCAAGTGCCTTCAAGGGATCCTCTGGGAGCACTCAGTTCCTGCCTCCCATCCAACACCACATCAACAACAACCTCACTTGGATCAACATCTTGTCTGAGCACAAGTCACAGATCAATAATTTTAGAGGCATTTGTCTCACTGGCTGGCAGAGGTAGGAGTAAAGTTTAAGTCAAGCCACAGAAATGGAAAACACATTTTTTCCAAAAGTTTTTTTGGATAATCCATCATTCCCTATATTTACATATGGAAATATAAGGGCGACAGTGCATTTTGACCATGTTTGACAAGTAAATGATACATTACATAATTAATACTTATATGCTCTAGAGTTTGCCTATCTTTACCTAACCTAATCTGAACTGGGGCAGACTACCTGGACCATACTGGGGCAGGACTACCTGTACTACCTGGACCTAACCAGGGCAAGCTACCTGGACCTAACTGGGGCAAGCTACCTGGACCATACCTGGGCAAACATTAGAGGGAAATCAAACATACTGGTTGTCAAAAAGTACTGTTGCACTGGGAAGTGATTTCATGAAACAAAAACAACCACCAACTAAAATATGAAGGAAATTGGTACTTAACTTCCTTTTCTGTGGCCCGTGTACACACACATGAACACTTTCATAAATACATCACAGGGGCTCACCTTGCCAATGAATTGTGTATCTTGTTTTATGGTGGCACTTCCTCTGTAGGAGAGTAAAACAAATAATACAGTAAACCTTCCCTAAGTCCAACACAATAAGGCTCTAGCCCTTATGACTTATACAAATTTTGACATACTGTATGCTGTATATTAATACAAATTATACCAGAGGTGAACAATGGAATACATTCACAGTATTTATGTACAGTATTGTTTGATACAAGCTGATTGGGAATCAATGTATTTTTACCAAAACAAAAAATTTACCCAACAGATATGATCACTATGCTGTGTTGTGTGAGCTGCTGCCTGTGGCTTTGCCCTGCTTGTGTTTGTGTTTAAGGGTGATGTCAAAAGGTTCCTTCACTGAAGACGATCACGACTATGTTTCACAACAGCTGGGTTTCTCACATCGCATCAATGTGATGCCATTCCCTCGGTAAGAACCTTAGATTCATTCACTCATTTATATAGATTGATACCTTGTTCCATTCAGGAATTCCCCTTAGAAGATGGCCAAGGTAAAAGAGTAACAACTTTGCCCAACCTGGCAAGGTTATAATAGAAACCTGCCTATCCATCTCAAAAAGGCTATTTACTCCCAGCCTCCCTAAGAACCCTCAGAGGGGGTTTGTGAAGCACAGTGTGATGTGCTGGGTCAAGCAGAATGTATTTTTTCATAGTTAAATAGTTATTTTGCGTCTAATTTTCAAAAGTAATTTTACATAGTCCTGAACTGGTGTTGCTAGACCCTCCCCACATGTTGAAAAGAGGGAAATGAAATGATGATGATCGATCTTTTATTTACTTTTTTCAGCTAAATTGCCAAACAGAGAAATTTATCTTCGGGTGTTTGAGGCTTGTCAGAATTAAAAATTATACAAACATTGATAATAATATGTAATTGAAAATCATATAGGATGCTTTTTTGAGAGATATAGTGTCATTTAGATACAGTAAGTGCAGGTTTACAATTGTAGAGTTAATTTTTTTAACCCTGTGAGTGCTAGTAGATACAGTTGTAGACAATAATAATTATCCATGTAGGGGTGGAATGACTGGTAAATGTTTGACAGCATCCCTTTGTTTGTTAGCTGTGAAAGTTTCCAGTAAAATGGTTGAGTGCTATCTTCTAATTTAATGCAAAAAGCAACTCACTATTCTAAGCAATAATATTATATGAGAACATATTATATTAAATCTCAAAACTTTAGGGAAAGGAAAATGATTGAATTGCTGTTTATCCAAAAATATGATAATTTCAACCTTTGTGATATTCATAAGCTAGATCCAATAATAAGTTCCCAAGTGGGCAAGTTACTCCTTCACTACTTGGATTTGCCCAGACCTGACCTGACATGTCCTCACACATACCACACCCACACCACAACACATCTGGTCAAATATACACACAAATATACCATTTATTAAACTATATATCTGCCAGTGTGGATTTTTTTCACATTATTGACAATCATGCCAGTGTGATTTCTCCAGCCCACTCTGACAGGATAATGATCTGGAGTTTGTCATGGATATATGCAAAAGCTGCTAAGCTTTTTTTTAAATGTTAACACAATAATGTCCTCTCTCAGACCACAGATAGTGGATTCCAGTTCCTCATACCCTGGCCACAAGGTGTATGTTGGGGTGCAGATGTGGTCCAACTATGTTTGTAAATACCAGACAATTAGTAACTCAGAAGCGTAAGTAGTGTACAGTACTGTGTACTGTATAGTATATAATATACTAATTACCACAAGAGGGTAATCTGTTGTTGACAAAATAATTATGGAATAATGTGTGAACATAGTGGATTAATGGAAACTGTCTAGAGCTATCAGAGTCTTGTATTTTCTTGTTTGACTGTTACAGAATGTTGGGTTGGTTCAGCGACTACCTCAGGTCCAGAAACTTTACCAACCCTGTCCAGGTGGAAAATATTCTAACCCAAATCACTGAGTGAGTACCAATGTTATACTTCGGTCATAATGGATAAAATGTTTTTGACATTGAGATTATAGTAGCCTTTGTCTGCTGTATCTGCACCTGCTTGATTCATTGTTTACATTCTGCTGTGCTGCATCCAGTCAGCTCATAATTTCCCACCCAAGATTCAGTATTATAACTCGTCTAGTATTACCGTACATAACCCATCTTGCACCTTTCCTTGCAATTGCAGTGCATTACATAGAAATGCTGCAGCACTGTCTTCATAGTCTGAGCTAGTGTATGTTTCTGTGTTGGCATTATTTATAGAGAAAAGTAAAGTGTTTGTGTGGCTGCCATGTTCTGTGGTCTTCATATCTGCCAAGTATGAAGCAGGCCCAGGACATATTCCCATTGAATCTATTTTATAATGCGTTCGAGTATGCTATACTCTAATTCAGGTTATGACAGATTTTTCGTGGATACATCATTGTAGTACAGCATACCATTGGCTGTCCGTGTGTTTAAGAATAGTGTTATCGCCCTCTATCCAGTTTCCCCCAATTCCTGCTTATCCCCTTTTCTTTCTTATCTTCCCACCCTCTTTACAAAAAAATCCTACCATACTTCCTTGTTTCAATCCCTTACATTCTTTAATCCTTATCAAACTTGGCTGTTCCAGAGTTTCTTTGTTTTACGTCTATAATTGTTCTTGTTCATTACAGGGTTGCTCTGTTATTACAGTATTTAAATTCCTATATAACCTATTGTAACAATTACTTGGGTGTGTTCTTCTTGGATTACAGTATTACTGTTTGAATTCCCATAAAATCCTAACCTAACCTTTGTCTTTGTAAGCCCTGTCACTGTTGTTTGTTACAGGATTGAAGAGAACATGAAAGAGTTGCGGACCCTCCTTATCCCTTGGCTGCTGGAGGTGTTTTATGAGGATACTGTGGAGGAGTGGGTTGGCTCCTTCATTGACCCACTCCTCAGCAAACTCAAGAGTGTAGTTGACGAGTGCAGGAAGCAGATACTCATTGGTGGCAGGGTCAGGGATTATACGAGTATTAATTAGAGACTAACCTACAAGAACCTAGGTAGAGGAAAGTGTAGATATTACTGTAATAATAACTTTGTATAATCTGTGATTCTATGGTATTCAGGAGTGCAAAAAGCAAATTCTCATTTATGGTTAACACAAGGTAGCATGTGGTTGGACAGTCCCACTAGGGGAAGTATTGTAACTTTGATGTTGAGAGACTGCTGGAATTGGTTGGATAGCTGTCATTTACTCCTTCCCTTCCTTCTTCTTCTTTTCATGCTGGAGACCAGAGATTTTGTACTCTCCTAATATACTGTAGGCCTGAGCATCTTTAGTGACACCTCTTATTACACTCCAAAAACAGTACTGTACTGAGTTCACTCAAATAACTCTGCCACAATGTGACAATATTTACATGCCCATCTTCCAAAATTAAATTCTTTCTACTTGTTGCCTGACATAAGAATGGGTACAACAAACAAACTGGTGCATGATTGACAGGATTTGAAATTTGCTCAGAAAATGTTATGTTATAAGGTTCGGGTCTCCTTTATAATATTAACTTATTATCATCCCAGGTTGTGCTATACATAATGCAATGAAAAAATCCCTGTGTAACATTAGATCGATCATATATTTTTGTTACAGTCCTGTTATGTGTGTGATTCTCTTTTTTTTTCAGATAGTGATCCAAAGTGAACTTGTGAATGAGAGCCTCTGAAAGATGCAGGTATGTACAGTTGATTCCACTAGTAACAAACACAGCATCTGGTAGGTTTAACAAAATGTGGCATCACTGTTTGATTACTTGTAGCAGTATAATGAATACTATAGCAAGGGTGAGTTTTGTTCATTCATTTATAATTACAGTACTGTACAGTAGTACAAGTAAACAGGCAAAGTGGTACAACATTTTGCCAAACCCACTGGATGCTGTGCTCATTACTTGTGAAGGCAACTATACATACATGCCATAACAGTAATACTGTAGAAAGTTTCAATATTTGATGGGTAATATAAAGCAGAGGCAGTGAGTATGAAAGAAGGAGTCATTTTATGTATTTGGTTGCTTTCTGTAAAAATTAATTAAAATGTCATCATGAATGTACTGACCCCATCCCAACATTCTTTGCTGACCTTGTAATAGTATGTGATGTAGAGGTGGGAAAGCTTTGGATGTAAGGAAAAAGACACTTCGAATCCACAAATGAAGTATAAAGAGTATTAATTAAGTGATGAATGTGGCTGTTAAACCCAACCGTACATTATGGAAAATAGCTTTTGATTACACTTAATTTTGGCAGACTTTATTTAAGTACAGTAGAATATATTGATTACTTTATCTTTTATTTGAAATATTAAGTTAAACTAATATGTTAGACAGGAATAAAGCTGTTGTGATAAAAAAAGTTTCTCAAGCCATTTAGCCTGAGAACAGTATGGAAATTGTATTCTCCTCAGTTATGCCTCCAGTGAAGAGGGATACTGTTATTGTATCATTACATTTATTTAATAAATATTTTAATTTGGTAGAATGGTGGGTTTGTTCTTCCATGTGGCATAAATACCAATTGAGGAACCTTTACTGCCAACAGTTGAATGTAAGAAGCTTTTGTATATTATTGTCAGTAATGACTCATCTTCAGGTGTTTCTTTTGTTACATATGCTGTAAATACATTCTACTTTACAAGCTCTTTTGCATGTTTTTCTTCAGTTGTGTTCACCGGGGGTTACAAGCCTGTGGTTGGAAGCTGTTATGTTATATACTAATGCTGCATATGGTAAGTACATCATCATTTGTTGTAGACCAAAACTAATCTTCAATTCTAATAATTAATGCACTGTTGAAGATTAACTTAGCCAACTATAAACTACTTCACTTCAATAGTGAGGGAATATAGGTATCATTACAACACATTGCACTGTAACTGATAAAGACTGACTTGTATGAGGGTTTTATTTAGTGTTTGAATCACAGTACTATACTAGAGTTACCATCACCATCAATCCCAATACATTTATTGCACTCAGAACTTATTAAACTATGTTAACAGTGTAAAAAGAAGCTCCATTTGAGGTATTCGCACTATCATAGTTCTGAAACCTACCAATCAAATCTCGTCTATGCGTTCATTAATATTGATCTGGTTAATGCAAATGGTAAGAGGGTGCAGTTGTTGTGCAAGTAGCAGCCAATGCGATTGTACAGATCGTGAATATGCTACCCGAACATAGCCTATGTGATTATTTGATATCATCACCCAACCCTGAGTACAACTTCGAGTCCATGAAATGCCACAGAAGTTTGAAGGCACACTACTTTTTTACGATTGGATGAGTTAAAGAAGTGATGGTATGACAAACATCAAGACCAGCATCAACTTCAGCACCATGTGGACCTTCATACAGTTATTGTGAGAGGCACGGTATGTATTTATCCTTATTTCTCTGCATTATTTTCATATCTGCCACTGAATGAGGTAACACTTCAAATTGTTATCCCATATGGCTATTATAGAGGAGACTATTAATTCTAAACTAATTATTATTTTCCTGTGATTATTAGAGTTTTTCCCTACCCAAAACCCCCAATTTCCCCGGCTCTTCCCCAACATTGTAGGGGGAGGAGATGGGTTTGATGTTGGCTCCCTAGATGTTCAGGAGAAACATAAATTCCTTTTCTTGATCAGCAGGTTCTCATGTGCTGCTCCTTGGTTTCTTATCACCTTAGGGATCCGAAACAAGGACAAACCAGGAAGTTTGTCTTATTAAATATCCCCTTAAAGGAGGTCTAACACTTGTCCAAATGAATCAAACGTGCTAGACATAACCACTACCCTCTGTGTGTGTGTGTTCTTGCTACTTTGTTGGTTATGGTGTTATCCTTGAGTGTGTGTGTGTGTGTGTGTCAGGTGGGCAGGTGGTCGTGTTGTGCCAAGTGACACCCCGACACATCGAACCTGGAACAGTTTTGGGTGCGTAAACCAACATTCCTGGCTGTGACAAGATGCCTCAAGTCAACACCAGACACCACCTGAGGGAACCTGCTCGCCACACCACTGAAAACAAACACAGAAAGATACTATTAATTATTTTCATATTCATATGACAAAAGGAATTACATGAGGAACCTCCGAACTGGTTACTCCTTGACCTCCTACTTCCTTTTCTTGAGGAGTTAATTAAGAGTACTAACCTGGCTAGGGTTGCGGCCAGAACACCTACAGCACCTTCTGCAGCAGCTCTGGCAGCGGCGTTACATATTATCCTGAGTACACAGTGTGGACTTGACTCAGCCAGGACCAGCATGTAGCCCCTCAGGACCTGTAGCCCCGCCCTTACCCCGGCCCCATGACAAGCCCCGCCATCATCACACCACGCTCGCAGGTTCACCTAAACACATAAATAAACAATAATTATATTTATCTTGTTAGCTAAGATAAGTTTGTCGAGTGGTTGTTGGTTACTTTGTATGTTGGTTCGTTGGTTTAGTTACAGTAATTAGTTAGGAATTTAATATGTTGTGATTACCTTTGGATCTTTGTTAAAACTAACTTATGCTTACATATTGTACAAAAAGAACTCATTATTGTTAAGATCGAAAAGTTTTCTCGATTTGTTGGTGATGAACTGAACCTCGGTACGATCACAGAGCCTGGTATACATAGTATCTTATTGATATTACCTTATTTGTATATTAACTTACTGATATTACCTTATTGCCTGGAAGAATGAAGAACTGGTAGTGCTCTGTGGGGACATCTTCCGGTCTTGTGTTGACCCATCGACGCTCACGTTGTCTACTTTCTTCTGCTATAGCCTCTCTTACCACATCCTCTGGTCCTTCATCTTCTAGTTCTATGTATATCTCCTCTTGTTCTACATCCTCTTGTCCTGTGTCCATTTGTCCTGTGTCCTCTTGTCCTCCTTCTTGTCCTACATCATCATGTCCTACGTCCTCTTGTCCTGCATTCTCTTTTCCTGCATCCTCTTGCCCTACATCTTCTGATTCCTCATTGTGAGATTCAAATTCCTCTACTTCTATATCATCTAAGTCCAAGATGTGATATTCTTCCGATCCCTCAAGAGACTCTTCATCCACTGACTCCGCTGTTGACTTGACCTGCTCGTCCACTCCACCTTCTCCTTTGCTCTGCCACTCAGCCATCATAGAGGTGAACATTGAAGTGGTTGGGGAGACGTAGAGGGACATTTCAGGCCCGTAGTCAGGAACGATATACGTGTACGAGAAATTGAGGAAATCGGGGATGTTTTTATGGTCGACAAGTACCAAGTTGTCGAGTGTTCCCTCCAGCACGGGCGGCAAGTCAAGTTGGTTCAAAGCTTCGTACCCTCCAGGACGGTCTTTGTACACACCCTTTCTCGCTACGTCAGGATCAGAGACGAACAGGGCTGGGTTGTTATTCCTGTTATTTTTGTTGAGAGAGGTAGGGTCATAATCATTGCTGTTATATCTGTTGAGGCGGGTGGAGTCGTCCATATCGTCATTTTTATTGGGAAAGACGTGGCTATTTAACAAGTCCCCTTTACTGAATTTTTGGTTCCTGTTCTCAGCTGTTGGTAATGTAAACATGGAACCAAAGGGAAGCATCTCTTTCCAGACATCGAACAGAGTTGCCGGCCGCTTCAGTACATCTTCCAGGATGGTTCTGAACTCAGGAGGGAAAATTTTTGGAGGTGATGCAGCTCTGGGTTGTCTGTTGGTGATCCCTATTACATCTTTATCTATGAGGTCCAAATCTGACACCACAGACCAGTCAATGTTCAACTTTCCAAAGTCATCGAAGAGAGAATCAAAAGCTCGACCATTATTGTTATTATTGTTGTTGTTGTTGTTGTTGTTATTGTTGTTGTTATTATTATTGTTATTGTTGTTATTATTGTTATTATTATTTCCTCCTCCTATGCCGCCCCCAGTGCCCGTAGTGTTAATGTTGATCATGACAGAGAGGGTGAAGTCAATCATGAGGGTAAGCATGAGGGTGATGAAAGCAAAGAAGGCAAACACTCCACCATTTCCTGAGGGACACACCTCAATAACAGGGGGACCTTTGATAGGGGCGGGGTAGGAGGTCGGCCCCTTGATGGGTGGCAACATGACGTACTTTGGAGGCCTTTCATACCCTCCTGATGACATCTGTGGGGGACTGTAGGTGGGCGGGGAACTGTAGCTGGAGGCGGCGGCATCGTAGTCACGGTTTAAAGACTGAAATATATCCATCATGTCAGCCAGAGGAAGAACAGCGTATGGTGAGGAACTCCCACCATCACTGCCTCCATAATAGTACCTCCCACTCCAGTCCTCCCCTTCATCACCCTTTCCTTTGTTACCATAGTCTTGTCCTTCATTTATATCATCATGTCCTTTGGTCTTGTAATGAAGCTCATAATCTGTGTCTTCATATTCAAGTCCTTTTCCTTTAAAATCCTTAATATTTTCCCTCATAGAATACATTCCCTTCTGACGTCCCCACTCTGACGTCCCATCATGCAGATGCTGATGAAGGAGTTTCATTTTGTCAGGAGCCAGTCCCCGTACCTCCGCCTCCTCCATGACGTCCTCCACCATCTTGTGGACGTCACCTTTGGACTTCCTCTCCATCTTCTCTGCTGCTACGATTGCGGTGTCAATGATGTCCTCATAGTCAGTGTTGAACATTGCTCCCACCGACACCATCTCTCGCTTCACCAAACGTCTGAAGGCAGGGTCACGCACTACCTTCCTCCAGTCACTCCCAGCCAGAAGCCTCGTCATCTCCAGCTGCGTCTCCGTCAGGGTGTTGGTGGAGGTGGTGGGGCTGGCTTGACCACCACCATCACCACCACCACCACCGGCAGGATATTTAGGGGTTGATGTGTGAGAACTGGGCACCTGTGAATATAAACAAGCAGTGTAATGGTACAGTACTGTAACACACACACACACACATACATCAACAATAAGATACAATAACTCTCTCAATACACTTATACAGTATAGTTCTGAGAGATGGTTGTTGCTTACCTGCTGAGCAACATGATCGTCCCTGCTGCTACTGGCACTGCTGGTGGTGGTATTGACGAGGACACTTCCACCCACACCTACAGCCACACACACGCCCACACCTGCCGCCCATACCCAAGCCCACGGTATCTGCTTCAATCCGCTACAAAAAATAATATATAAACTAATATTAAAGACGAATTAAACTCGATCACACTTGCCAAATGAACAAGAGTAAAGAAAATTTCTGGGTTAATATTCCTGCCATCTTTCCAGCCTGATTGTGTACTCTTAAAATTTTGGATAGTTTCACCAGTGGATGAAACTCTTTCTAACAAATTCAGTGAGGATCCTCAATATATGAAGGTTCTGTACGAGTAATAATACACTTACCTACGTTGTGTCATCTTGCTGGCTGCTGCTGCTGATATTGATAATGTAGCCTTAGACTTCCTTCCCAGCCAGAGTTGTTACAGTATAAAATGTCTCACTGTTGACGTAGTTGGTTCGATGTCATATAGTGCCCTTCTGTGACCCAAGTAATGAACTAAATTAATATATGAACCCTTAAACCCTTGTAGGTCTAACCCGAAGATAAATGCTGTGTTTTTCAGGAGGTTCGTTCGGTGAGTTTAGTTCACGAATACATGCTTATGCTTACTAACTACTAATGTTTACGAAAATCAAGATACCAACTGAGAAACCAATCACATTTGACCAACACGAACGATTCTGATCAGGGGGTAGTTCAATGTAGGTAAATTAGGAGCAACTGATTCCGCCAAACTATTACAGGCAACAGGCCACCATTATTTTTGTCAATAGGTAGGCTACTGATCCTGTTTCCTGGCTTACTTTGGAGGAATCAAGGCGCTACAATGTACTGTACCAAACTATCTCTTTCATGAGACTCGAAAGAATAACCACGACGAACATGACTTTACACTCGTGTAGAACTTTAGCATATATATACCACCTAAATTCATTTGCTTCTGATTCCTCCAAATTATCCCATGCAGGATAGAAATTACATCAAAACTGCAAATAAGAGATCTGTTTCCTGACATAGATTGGAGGATTCAGTAGTACATTAATCTCTCTCCCCTACTTTTTTTTTTTTTTTAGAGCTGAAACACCGAATCACAAAGACTATAATTATATAATAATACGACTCGCATGTAAATGAAGTATACAAAAACTGTGCTGATGGTTAGTTAGAATCGTGACTCACTAGTAATGTGGCTGAAAATTTTGTTCTTGAGGCAATATATATGGGGTACACTCATGATACGAAATCCCTGACTAGAGAGGAACGGCTGGCACCACAAACACCTTGCATTCGAACTCAGCCTCTATAGGTGTACTGGGTGGGGAAATGAGCAATGCCAGGAGATTCGAAGCTTTCTGCTCCTCACACTCTGGTCAGAAATTATGTATCACGAGTGTATTTTTCGTAGCGAACGATTTGCACTTGTTAGGGACTTTTGCTCAATCTTCTTGTTATTTTGTTTGTGTGTGTGAGATTATAAACAACGGCTGTTACTTTACAAAATACCAAATTCATGTGTATAATATCTATGGTTCGGTCTTTCATATACGTTATATTTTACTGTACCGTACATGTTTCTTTCTTTATCAAATATATGAATGACATTTCAAGAGGAAGAACCCAAATTAATCTGAAAACCACTCTTCCTCCTCCGTCCGCACTTCCTTCCTTCCCCACCTCACTCGTTGTTCCCTTCCTGCAGAATGTTTCCAGCTACACTGAGGTCCAAGGTGAGTGGGACTCCATTGGTCACCCTCCAGTGCTCCTCCTCCTCCTTCCAGGGTCTACCATACTATAATAGCATCAATCTCCTCCATTCTCCGTCCCAATCTCCTCCATTCTCAGTGTAGATTTGCTTGCTTCCCCTAAACACATGAAAGCACTTTTGAGTGACGGAGGAAGTTTTAAATGGACCAGGAGTGTTAAACATGTATATACTCTACCAAGCCAAGCCTTATTAAGTGTCTTGGTAGCCTACAGTACAATTATAATCTACAGACTCGATATCGAGTTCACTCAAGTTTTGCAATCGGCTTTCCTAGTATACCACATAGTACTGTACAATACATATAATCCTGACCTACTGACCAAGGATCTACAAATACACCAAAAACAATATAGACTTCCTCTGCTTAATCTTAAACAGTACATTCTAAATAGCCCCGAGGGTCATGGGCCACAGAGCGTGTGAATAACGGTATACTGTCTGTAACCGACGAGACTCTAACCGAACCAGCCAGCCATTGCAACCGTCCCTCATCTCCATCTGGTATACGTCATTGAGATTAATTGACGGTAAATAGGAAGGCTACTGAGTATAATTAGTATCATTTTGTAGTGACTTGTTTCATGACATTGTTTGGAGGAATCAGTGGCCCTCCAAATAAAAATAAAAGTTTTCCCCTTAAAATCCTTTCACAGTTAGAACACTACAGTATAATTCTGAATTTATTACTTGTGAAGCCTTCAGTGGAGATATATTCTCTAGTCTAGTGGGATGATATGAGGATGAAGAAAACATCGCTAAGGTTCAAAATGTATCTTATAATCACATGATGTTGTGGTTGTACAGTTCATTGATTAATATGGAGGAAAAGATAGAAGGAAGGAGGATTTTCCTGGAGTTTCCATATGTAAAGTATAATTATCCTGAGTTAAGTGAAGATTAATACGTTAGATGACGCCAGAGACCTCACTGAAACTCGTCCTCAGAACATAATTATTGTGTGTCAGACAAATGAATAAATAATAAAACATGAATAACTTCCATCGAATAATACGAGTCAAATTTATACATAACTTGAGAGTATTTAAATAGTGGGTGTGGAGTTAGTGATTATAGACGGGTGCGAAGGAGCGTGTGCGAGCGAGGTGTGGCCGTAGCATAGTCAACACCTGCCTAAACCACACCAACACAAAATCATGGTCGATCTGTCTCGTCTCCTTGTGTTCCCACTCCTTCAGCGTCTGGTATATGGGCCACAACTTTGCTGGATCAACCACATCTTCTTCAGGCGAGTTCTTACCAGACGCTTTACTCCTGTTTCTCTCTTCTGTTATTGTGTTAAAATCTTCTGTTTCATCCTCACTGCCGTCATCATCTACGTAAACATCCCTGGGGCCAAGTAGATCCTGCTGTTCGATAAGTACGATGTCAACAGCACCCCGTTTTTCCCGCGTTTTCGCCTCTTCACCACCAACGACAGACAGAGTTTCGCGCGCTTTCATCTCTTCCCCAACACCAGCAGACAGAGTTTCGCGTGTTTTCGCCTCTTCCCCTCCAGCGAAATTCAGAGTCTGAGTTTCCCTCGCTTTCCTACCAACGACAACACTCCTGGCACCCACCAAGTACTTCGATCCCTTTATCTCCTTCTTCTACTTCGTCTGTACCTTCGTGTGTGGAATTCCTATTATACCCAGGGAGGAAGAGTATGGAAGGAGGTGAAAGAAAAAAGATAATAGTTTCTCCATCGCACCGTCCACTAGAGATCTGCCGTAGTAGTAGTAATCATAATAGTCAAATAGTCCCACCATAATTACTATACGTGTTGCTTGGGTGGACCGTTATTATTATTATTTTATATTATTTTTATTATTATTATTATTATATATTATTATTATTATATTTATTATTGCCTCCACCAGTTCCTGTTCCACCTCCACCTCCAGTACCACCATTATTATTATTATTGTTGTTGTTATTATTGTTGTTGTTTCCACCACCACAACAACAACAACAACCACCACCACCACCACCAATAATCTTTCTTCAGACACTGAGTACTGTAGTAATAAGATGACCCCTCTCTACCATTTAAATTATTATTATTATTATTATTATTGTTGTTGTTGTTGTTGTTGTTTCCACCTCCACCACAATCCGTGTCGTTGCCTCCGCCGCCTCCACACCCACACCCGCCGCCGCCGCCGCCTCCACCTGCAACACACACACACAGACATACAAACATGGTGAGAGTGGTTTAGAAACTTTTTGAATAGCTTGTATTTTTTTTTCCTTTTGAGACATTCATAAGTTTGAGTAATAGAATGTGGAACTTTTTCTTTTTGACTGCAATTACCCACAACAAAATAATATGATGGTGCATTGTGTTATTATTTCATGGATAAGAGAGAGAGAGAGAGAGAGAAGAGAGAGGAGAGAGAGAGAGAGAAGAGAGAGAGAGAGAGAGAGAGAGAGAGTGAGAGAGAGAGAGGAGAGAGAGAGAGAGGAGAGAGAGAGAGAGAGAGAGAGAGAGAGAGAGAGAAGAGAGAGAGAGAGAGAGAGAGAGAGAGAGAGAGAGAGAGAGAGAGAGAGAGAGAGAGAGAGAGAGAGAGAGAGAGAGAGAGAATGTTAAAATCGAGGTTAAATTCGATAGGGTAAAGTTACAGCACATTCTCCCTTTTTCCCATCAAATACAATAAAAGGGTGTGTAAGGACGAGACTATCTTAACCAAATTATATCCTCTTCGTTCTAAGCCTTACCGATGTCAATGGAGATGTTAATGCTCTTCATGATGTCTGCTGTGATGTCGAAGGAGAGGATGCAGAAGGCGAGGAAGGAGAAGATGCCCGTGTTGGAATGTTTACACTTGACCTCCGGGTAGTACTTGACGGGGTGTTGTTGGTGTTGGTGTTGGTGTTGGTAGTGGTCGTCTCGTCGCTCCTGGTGGTGAAGGGGGTGAGTCTAGGTCGTACCAGACTTGTTGGGGTGAGTCTAGGTCGTACCAGACTTGTTGGGGTGAGTCTAGGTCGTACCAGACTTGTTGGGGTGAGTCTAGGTCGTCATGGGCTTGAAGGGGTGCGTCTAGGTCGTCATGGGCTTGAAGGGGTGCGTCTAGGTCGTCATGGGCTTGAAGGGGTGCGTCTAGGTCGTCATGGGCTTGAGGGGGCTCGTCTACGTGGTCGTCCTGGGCTTGTAGAGGTGGTGGGTCGTCAATATACTCTGGCAAGATGGATATGGAATAAAGTTAAGCAGATTATTTTGTTAGATTATTTGGCTTATGCTTGATAATGTGAAGCACTAGGGAATTAAATCATTAAACAAGAAATATATTATTGGGCACCACATATGTATCAACCGAGCCTGTCTAAGAGTATTCAAAAGTTTTCACAATTTTAACGGTGCATGAGATGGAGATTAATGATTCCTTCAAATATAATGCCACGTAATAAACTTCCTCGGTTTATTTACTCTGCAATCTGAACTTCACCTGACTTGTAATGCTGAAGGAGGCCAAGAAGGTGTAGGCCCCTGAGGTGGAGGTTATGTCTGGCCTCCAATAACCTTTCTCCAAGATACAGACTTCGGGTTTGGTCCAAGACGTAACCTTCACACAGGGACGAGTTACTGTTGACCTCGATGACCCACACGTCCTCGCCTTCACTCGTCGTCATCACAGCGTCTTCGTAGTTGGTTAAGGAGAAAGAGGAGGAGGAGGAGGAGGAAGATGTAGAAGAGGAGTTCATAGAAGAAAGGGATAAAGGTGTGAATGTGGAAGCAGAGGAAGTGGAAAATAAAGGCGAGGAAGAAGATGCAGAAGATAAAGAGGACGCAGGAGAGGATGTGGAAGATAAGGAGGACACAGGAGTGGATGTGGAAGATAGAGAGGACGCAGGAGTGGATGTGGAAATTAAGGAGGACGCAGGAGTGGATGTGGAAGATAGAGAGGACGCAGGAGTGGATGTGGAAATTAAGGAGGACGCAGGAGTGGATGTGGAAGATGGAGAGGACGCAGGAGTGGATGTGGAAATTAAGGAGGACGCAGGAGTGGATGTGGAAGATAGAGAGGACGCAGGAGTGGATGTGGAAATTAAGGAGGACGCAGGAGTGGATGTGGAAGATAGAGAGGACGCAGGAGTGGATGTGGAAATTAAGGAGGACGCAGGAGTGGATGTGGAAGATGGAGAGGACGCAGGAGTGGATGTGGAAATTAAGGAGGACGCAGGAGTGGATGTGGAAGATAGAGAGGACGCAGGAGTGGATGTGGAAATTAAGGAGGACGCAGGAGTGGATGTGGAAGATAGAGAGGACGCAGGAGTGGATGTGGAAATTAAGGAGGACGCAGGAGTGGATGTGGAAGATGGAGAGGACGCAGGAGTGGATGTGGAAATTAAGGAGGACGCAGGAGTGGATGTGGAAGATGGAGAGGACGCAGGAGTGGATGTGGAAGATAGAGAGGACGCAGGAGTGGATGTGGAAGATAAGAAAATAGGAGAGGAGAAGGAGGAGTGTGAGTTGTTATGGTTGAAGACATTATAGGGCACTGGACCCCCTATTGCTACTGATGTGAAGATGAACAGTGAGCCAAGTGTTACATATTGTTTATGGTAGAGACGAGACACCGCTTCCTTCATGACGTCAATGTTATAATTAGACTCCAGAAGCGTCATACAGGGAAACTTGGACGTCGCAAAACTTAACGTCTTAAATGTTGTTGTTCTTAATTATTGATCCTCGTACTGCTGATATGTATTAATCTATTTAAGGGGGAGTATACTTTTGGTACATTGGAGTGCCTTGATTCCTCCAAAGTATGCCAGGAAACAGGACCAGATTAACACAAATAATGGTGTTCTGTTGCTTGGAATAGTTTGGAGGATTCAGTTGCTATAGGAGACAAGACCAGAATAGCAAAAGTAATGGTGTTTTAGTTGACGGGGTTCTAAATGCATGTGTGGAAAATACTCGTCTTATTTTTATAATTATATAGTTTGTGTTGCAGTCCCAGATTGGTCAGTGGTGCTCTGTCGGTGTTCCTCACTAACCAACTCTTATTATACAACTGATGCCATACAGTCACTCACCAACTCGCTTTGCTTCACATAAGGTGAGTAAATAATGTTATACACACCATTAACAGAGAGAGAGAGAGAGAGAGAGAGAGAGAGAGAGAGAGAGAGAGAGAGAGAGAGAGAGAGAGAGAGAGAGAGAGAGAGAGTAAACAAAGAGACTAACTGGAGTACTGTTTTTATACTGTCTACTTTACAGTCTGAAGCCAAACAATAGTATATTTTCTTGCCAACAGAGGTCATTGTTATCGCTCGGGTTTTGGTGTCATAATATCCGTCTGATTTATATTGCCTATCGTAACTATATATATATCTAAGGGACCCTGTGGTGTTGTCAGAAAAATAGAGGTTAGAGAGTCCTTCAAATACTGCCACGAAACACCACCTATATGGAAGGAGTTTGTTTCGTGGCATGGTCAGCAGGAATCAGAAACCTCCAAATTTCACACACGATCACAGGGCCTCCTTAAAAAAATGCGTCTATAGTTCCCACGAGAGTCATATTATGTTTTCATAGTAAACAGTAAAAGAAGTCTATGCATCCACCACAAACTGAACAATTGACTAAGGTGATATAGTAAAGTGTTGGTATATCTGAAGCAACTGATTCCTCCAAACTATTCCAAGCCACAGGACCCCATTATTTTATTCATCTGTAGGTCCTGTTTCATGACATACTTATAAGATTGAAGGAATCTAATGTACCCAAAGTACCCACTTAAACTGACCTCTGGCGACAAGGGACACACACACATAAACACATAAACACACAACACAACACACACAACACACACACAGACACAACACAACACAACACAACACAACACAACACAACACAACACAACACAACACAACACAACACAACACACACACACACACACACACACATAAACACAACTTTGATTTCTTCTAACTGTATCCCATCAAATGTAACCTTACTTCCGTTGTGTAAAGATGGGCACGAGTTGATGTGATGTTTGTTTACTAAGGGTCGTCGAGGCAAGGAGGGAAGAAGACCGTGACCAAACCTCTTCCCTATATATATACTGTAATTTAGTCGTGTTGTTTAAGGACCCTGTGATGTAGTCAGAAAATTGGAGGTTAGTGAGTCCTTCAAATATTGCCACGAAACACCAATTACATGGAAGGAGCATGTTTCATGGCATAGTCAAGAGGAATCAGAAGCCTCCAATCTTCATACACGAACACAGGGTCCTTAAGGTTATTATCGTATAGTATATGGTCCAATATTGTAGCTTAAAGTGTTCGTTTGTTGTTGTTGTGGTGGTGGTGGTGGACATTTTGGAGTTTCTGTGACCCTCGAAACACCTCAAAAGCTCCATCGTATACTGCATGAGGTAGCTTAGCTGTTTCCCGGCTTAGTTTGGAGGAATCAGTAGCCCTCCTATTCACCCAAACATATCCTCAAGATCTCCCCAACACTCATCTTTTCCTTCCTACCTCATTGTCCTCACCCAAGTCTCCTTTGGCCTTCCTCTACCTTTTCTACCAAGTGCTACCCAGCCTGGTGTACCTCGTATTATTCCCTGTCTTCAATATACATGTCCTGGCCACTTCTATCGCGAGAACCAAACATATTCAATAATAAAAATAATAATAATAATAATAGGTGCTGCTAGAATTACAACATAGGTGTGTCAGTGGAACAATGTGTGTGTGTGTGTGTGTGAAGTAACCTGGTTGCACACAGGGGCTTGAACAATAGGTACACCATGACCAGGTTATGGATCCCGTTGGAGAGAGAGAGAGAGAGAGAGAGAGAGAGAGAGAGAGAGAGAGAGAGAGAGAGAGAGAGAGAGAGAGAGAGGAACATACACACGCACGCACAGAGGATGAGCAACACAGTGAGAGAGAGAGAGAGAGAGAGAGAGAGAGAGAGAGAGAGAGAGAGAGAGAGAGAGAGGTGGAGGTGGAGGATGAGCAACACACACACACACACACACACAGAGGATGAACCAAGCAGCAGTCATCAGTCTCCCTCCACCTCCCATCGTCACAACCTTCACTGCTCACTCCACAGGTAAGAACCTTATTTTGTCAGGTATATTGATCGCCCACCTGTATAACCTTCATACTGACATAATTCATAAGACATGAGTAGATATCATTATAAATACACACACACACACACACAGTCACACACACACACGCACACATATACACACACACATACACACACATATACACACACACATACACACACACGGAGCTGGCTAAACGTGGAAGTGGGAGGTTTTGCGATTTCAATATTTTTCGTGGAGATAATAATATTGATTGTTCTTTTGTTTCAGGGTGGTGGGAGTAGCGGGGGCATATTGACAATGTCGTCTAATTTGTACGGCATCCAATTGTTGTTATTTTTCATCCTCGTATACACCACAGATGCAATAGAGCAGCTGCATCATCCCTCACCTCATGACTCGGAAAACCAATACGACTCCTCAGTTTACACCCGCTTCTCACCCTTACCGAGAGGGCAACGGGTTTCACGTCACGCCCGAAGGAAATCACTGAATCTGGAACGGAAACTATCGCCTGATTTACCTACACCTTTATCACGGGATCAAGTAACTCCTCCCCCAGATGAAGATGACCGGATATCAGATATAATGAATGAGATGAAAGGTAGTAAACAAAGCAGGTCTCCACAGCCTCACTCTCTATGTCCCTTTCAGCAACAGGCACTACAGACGTTTGAGACCAAGGCCCGCATTTTGTTAGAGAAGGCAATCGCATCGTATAATGGAGATTATAGTCCTTCTGGAAAACTGTCAAATATGTTACAACAAAAGTTTGATGACGAATTAAAGACAGATGAAGATTCTGAACCGAAGGACACCCAGTTGGAACATCGACAACCACTAGATGAAATTTTCCTGGCTCCTACTTATTACTATGGAGATTCCAGTATTCCTGACCAGTCTGCCGATGTTAAGGTACCAAAACAAATGAGATCAGAATCGAGTTCCAGATACGAAACAAACGAAGAATCTGAGAGGCATGTGATCCAGGGAAGAACACAGAGGCCTTTGGAGACTCTCTTTGCCAGCGTGAGTCTCGAGGACGCTGAAGATATCAACACCTCCAGCATCTCTCACCAAAATGCCAACGTTCGACGCTCCTCCACCTCCAACAAGACCAGAGTGACTCGTGGTTCAGGCTGTGGAGGTTCATTCATCGCCTTCCCATTTCTTGTGTTCCTTATTGGCGTCTTTTCCTCCTCAATAAACATCATCAATAACATTAACAATAACAACAACAATAATAATAACAATAACAATAATAACAACAACAATAACAACAATGACAACAATGGCAACGCTCGAAACTTGAATCCTGAGACATGGTGGTGGAGGAGGTGGGATGAGACTTCGAATGAAAACACCACCACCACCACTCCTCAGGGTAACTCACCAACCAGAACCACCACTCTACTCAATGACTCCTACTACCATGACTCGCTAGACAGAAACCCGACACACAGAAACGCCCCTCCCCCCGGTGATGTGGACAGAAACCTTCCTCATTATGATGGTGACCCGCTACATAGAAACGCCCTTCCCCCTGGTAAAGTGTTAGATGGACCCGACCCTCACAGTGACTCTATATTTATAAACACGTTTCTTGGCGACTTTCTCAGCACACCCCGCCCCACACACCGTCATCCACGAAGTACACACACCTTCCAACTAATCCAAACAAATGAAGAAAGAGATGAGAAGGAGAAAACGGTGAAGTATAATGAGCAACGAGTGATGAATCTCCCTCAAGCAACAGCAAAAGAGGAAAAGAGCAAAAATAAAGATGACGAAGATGATAAAGAGGAGGAGAATGAAAAGAAAAGCGATCAGAAAGTAGAAGAGGTGAAAGAAATGATAAAAAGGGAAAGAGAAGGGAAAACGGAAGAGAAGAGGCACGGTGTAGAAGAGGAACAGGAAGAAAAGGCAGAAGCAAAAGAGCAGAAAGAAGAAAGTAAAAGTAAGGTACTGGAGGAGGAGGAGAAGGAGAAGTTGGTGATGAAGCTGGCACAAGAATTGGTACACAAATCGTCCCGCTTCATCTGGAACGTCGTGGCTGATGCCTTCGACGACGACAACACCAGAAACTATTTAACAGTACTCCTGGGGAAACACAAATCTGAGTCTAATTCTGTATGATGAAGAGAAAATTGAGTATTGTTGTTATTATTATTATTATTATTATTATTATTATTATTATTATTATTATTATTAAACTACCATAAACCATACTGTATGTTTATGGTAAAACAATTATTATCAGTAGGCCTTTATTCGCTGTAGGCCTTTATAAACAGAGTTACGTACAATATAAATGATCTACTTAAGTTACGATTACTGTAAAATGTATACACTTATGGGGAGATTCTCTTGTTAGTGATTTGGGGAAGGTTTTTGATTCCTCCAAACTATGTCACCAAACAAACGCCCTCAATGTTATATTAATAGGGAATCTGTTTCATGAAATAGTTTAGAGGCCAGGCTGATCGAGACCTTGCAATTCACCAACAATTTAGAGAATCTCCCCTAAAAAGAAACACATACTCCTTTCCTTCTTTCTGTAAGTAGGAGTTGTGTACAGATATGGCAGTAAACTCAGCAAAGACGAGTAAATAATAATATGAAGAACGAGCAGCACTGCACTTTCTTTTCTCTGCAACCTATTTTATATCTATATATTATCTTACGTAGAGCTAAGGAAACTAATCCTGTATTAAAATTAATAAAAAGTTATATGATTATTAAATTTTGTTTAGTGGATAAGCGTAAATACTTTAGAATATTTCAACACTGTTCGAATCATATAACAAGGCGTTTGAAGCATCTGTTGACTCCGAGAATCAGAATAATCCGAGACTGGCGAGATTTTCATTGTGTTTAATTAAGTTAAAATTTTATTGGTAAGTGTTCATTCAAATAAGCCTGAAACACTATGGTGAGGTGTCTGACAGTACTGTATTGCAAACATACAAGCAAGTACAAACTCTTAAGATGTTTTGTGAATACCGGTCCAGGTCCAGAGTCAGTCGATGCATGGTGACTAGGAGTGGTTCAGTAACAACAGTAAGACACTAACTTTGGCTATACACGTATATATGTATCCAGGCTTGCTTCGAAAAGCCTGATCGAGTATTAAGAGAGCTCAAGCAAATATGAAACAGGATAAGGGTTGTAGCCTAATTGGTTCACTACTATGTCAAATAATTCGAAGCTTCAACAAGACACAAATTTTGGATTGCGAGTGTATGTTAGAATATTTCAACACTGCTCGAATCATATGATATACAGCATTGGAAGCATCTGTTGACTCCGAGAATCCGAATAATCCGAGACAATTGAGACATTATCAGGGAGTTCAGTCAGACTACGGTAGCCAGACGCAGACTCAGTACAGTTCAATTAGTTCCGTAGTGACAGATAGGTGGTGTGAAATCTTAGGTGGAGGCTGTTGATCTACCCACCTTATAATACCGTAAGCTTTTTCTTGTTACCCGGTGTATCCTTCATATTACGTGATAGTGGACCTTGAGTGATACTGACTAGACCCATGCAGACCCTTTATGTTCTGACAGTATAGTGTTGGGAGACTTGCTGTACAACATCTTGCCCTGTGATGCTGTGATCATTGGGGTGCGCCATTTTGAATTAACTTGGTGATAGGGTAGCCTACTATAGACTCTTAGCTTATTTTTATTGTTTTGTAACATTTCCACTAAGTTACTAAGTTATTTATCTGACTTGTGTATGTAAAGAAATGGGGAGAGTAGAAAACAATTCTTCAATAACATTATATAGGTTCTACTGAAGCCCAGTGAATTAATAATCTGCAAGCACCAGCAGAGGCTACAAAGTGCTAGAAAAAAAAAATTGCAGGACCTGGTCACTTTCTAGTAGATTTGACCAGATCTGCCCGCGTGGATTAAAAATCCATGTGATGTGAACTGAAACTGGAGGCCTTTCTTCTTTTTTTTTTTTTTTTTTTTTTACTGCTGTATGGACCGCCAGCACACAGGGTGCTTATCCCTTTGTATGCAACAGTGTAAACTCCCTCCCCCTTATGGTCCCTTCAGGGCTGGTCTCATGGAAGGTGCGGCCCCACTTGTAGCTCTTGTGTTAACGTGGACTTGGGCCCACAGCACTGGAAGACCTTCCCTCCCCCAATCTTCCTAGTGGTTGGAGGCCCCCAGACTCCCTGGTCCAGTAAGCATCTTCCTGGGATGTACTTCGGTAGCCCAGGCATATAAGGCCAGCCCCTCCTTTATTTTAATTTGCTTTTCCACTGCGACTTGAGTGTACCAGGGGTCTGTGGGGCAGGAGGTCATTCTGCACAGGGAGAACATCAATAACAACAACAAGGCATAATGTGAGTACTGCTTTTCTTGGATTTATCAAGTATTTTGCCGCTTTGTAGCAGTGTTGCCATATCTGGCTAGGTTCCGGTAGTTTGCCTCTGTCAGGTCCTGGTACTTTACCACGGTTATTTCCCGGTAGTTTGCCCAGGTTATGTCCCGGTAGTTTGCCCAGTTTAGGGCCCAGTAGTCAGCTGCGGTCTAGATTAGGAGGTTTCATTTGAATATTTTGGAATTCGGACCTTCACACTGCATGCACGAGGGAATTTGAAAGTAAAAAAAAAATCAATGAGCTTTGAATACTGGTGAATATTGATATTTCTTGTGTACAGTTTATTGAAGAGTTAAACAATTGTCCTTTAGCAATACAGTATTAGGATGAGTGTTTTGTATGACTCGCACCGGCCAAAGTGGTCTTCTGATATTTGCAGTCTTGTTCGGGAGCAAACTAGATAAAATATGCAACACCTTGAGGAAAAATATTTCTGGGGTGATTCAATTTATCAGGATCCACCTCAGAATCTATTTTGTTTCATAATATTAACACTATTTGGTAACTGATAAAACTCGGCAGAAAGGTCATAATGCAAAATACAGTACCGTTACAGTATAATCAGGGGTATATAATTATATAGTGTGAACTAAACCTCTCAATTTTAATGATAAATCAAGTTCATTGCCAGTAGGTAACATTCATAGCAGCTCCATAGACATATTAAAACAGACACTGGTCGAGCACACACAAACACAATGGGTAATTTGATCATATTTTCTTATTATTTTACATGGCACTTTGTGATTATTGGGATATTCCCAGTACATTCAGAGTTCACTTAACATTTACACATTGAGGGCTGTAATAAGCCTAATAAGAAATGTCAAGGGCTAGGGAAAGATGTCAAATGATATGCCAACATTATACTATACAGCACTGGGAGCCTTTACATCATTTATCATCAACTAGCCTAACTCATCCAAGACTTATATTGTACCTGGCCCAGAGATGTAAAAATGTATGTATTCGTACACACATGCACACGCATACACATACAGTAATGGCATACAGTGCACTAAGAATGAGAGGTTGTTGGTTTAAGATACTGTGCCCAGGCTGGAGAGGGTTGAGTTGGAGGTATCACCCAGTTCATTGGAATAGATGAGGCCAAGGGTAGTCTGTCTTCACTCACATACTTGTCCCACTCAAGTCTGTAAAGGAGAAAGATACAAAATCATATTATCATTATCATCGATATTACCACTGTTACCTAGACTGTCATTACCATTATCATTTGATTCTGTTTTCCATTTTCCATGGGGTGGGAGGTGAAGACTCGGTAAAAGAATAGCAAGACACAAAATAAATACCTCGTGGTAACATTCTAAACTGGTAATACCTAGCATACTTTAAACTTCAGGTAGGCTATGCTTCCACTGCATTGAAAAAATGTATTGGGTCTTTTTGGTGAAATATTTTCATGTGTGAATCCTGAGTGACCTGCTCAGCTGAGCATTATAAGTAATAATTTTGAATATTTAATAAGCAAAACCTCCACATACAAACCATATGATTCAGTGACTTCTGGTGGTAAAAGACTTTAATCCTAAAGTATACAATATGTATTGTACCATACATGTCAGACATAAAGGTTTTCTGTGTACCATACCTTCTATATGCAAGAGTCTCGAGGCAATGATCTGCCAGTGTGAAGCTGTCCAGAGTTTGTGTGTCAAGGGGTTGATGCTCTCCAAACAAAACCTTTTTCAGAGATTCTTCATACTGTAGGCTTGTATCTCGTCCTGTAATTAGAAAATGGAATGCATAAGTTTCCACATCATTCCACCAAATTTTGTACTATTTAAAATTCTATGAATGTTAATACAGGGTTCTTTTCCATATATGAATTTAACTGACAGGAAGGGATTTAGAACATTTGATGCAGAGTAGTCTATACCAATGAATGTACATAAACTATAGTATCTGTACAGTATGTCGCTTCATCAGTTTGTTTGTCCAAGTAGAGAATGAACTTGCTCTTTTACTGCTTTGGAATTTCAGTTATTAATGTTTCTATTGATGTGAACATACAAAGCATCAAATGAGGTAATATAAGTAAATACTAAACATATTCCATGTGCATTTTCTATAATCAGTGCCCCATGAAAAACACTCAAATACCAACCATAAAAATAGTGAATATTGGGTGGATGGTTAAAAATGATAGATTATTTTTTTGTATTAGTCTAGTATACAAACCTCTGGCAGCTGATTTGTGTGAGGTAGTTCCCTCTAACATGACACACAGAGTCTGTTCCTCCAGCTGATACTGCTTTACCTGGCTTCTTACTACCTCCTCTATTTTTTCTGTAAAGGCACAAGATAAACACTTTAACATTTAATATGATAGATCCCTTATTTTGTCCCAATTGTGATATAAAACCTTAACAGAGTCAAATGGCAATATATATTTTAAGATGTCAAGACAGTTTTACTCCATTTAGGGACAAAAATAGTACCCATTGAGTAAAGTTCATTCATTTGTCTGCACTTTCGTGTCTTTCACAATGATATCAGCTGTGAGCAATTACTATCAGCTAAAATAAAACATTCAACAGCAATGTAAGACTCACTAAGGGAATCAGTAAATTGTTGGTCAGCAGTAGGGGAGGACACATGACCATGAGCGACCTGCTTCTTGAGACGTGTTTGGCGTAGGCTACCCATTGATGTCAACACTTCCAACATTCTTCTTGCTTCACTCTGTTTCTGTCTCACCTCACCCAAAACACTGTCAGCTTCACGCTTCACAACTGCTTCCTGGTAAACAATGTGTAAATAATTATAATTTTCTTTTCTTAATTATATAGTACAGTACTCTCAGGTTCAGTCACTGAGAATTCAGACATCTGGATGGCATCCATTAAAATAAAAGCACTCCCATTGTCATGTACACCTCAAAGTATACTACTGCAACCTGGAGAACCAATTAGGCCTACTGTATGTGGATAAAACTTGTCCTTCCCTTTTTACTAGTGTCTCGGATTCAATACTCAAGGTTTAGATATCTGGACAGTTCTCATTCACTAACATTGTGGCTGATTGCTTGACTGATTTATCCCTATCGATCTTTGTTTCTCATAAATATAATATACTCACTCTCCTCTTCTGTTGCTCCTCCTGTTGAAGCTTCTCTCGCCAGGCATCTATTTTTGCCTCTTCTTCTCTCGCTCTCTTTTCCTTTTCTTTCTTTTCAAGTCGTTTATTAATTTTGCTCTTCCTGGCTCGGACTCTCTTCATTCGTCGGTGATGAAGCAGTTTCTTTACTTGTTGTACAAAGGTTTCATCTTGGAATCTTGTCAATATAAGACTAAGGCTTTTCTGGTGATAATGGACAAAGGTTACATTAGGATTATATAACTGTACGGTACACAACTAATATTTAAATCTATTCTAATTCAAAGTATTAGTTCACTGAACTTTCTTGAACACTTTATACAAGCATACCGGTACGGTACTAAAAAAAAGTTGTATAATAATAAACTAAAAGTATAATAGCAGCATCACATTAATAATAAGAGTCCAATAACTTACTCCATTAATCTGAAAGTGTTGCTCATGATTATATAAACATCTCAAACAGTTACAGATAAGTCTACCTACTAAGGCTTAGTTTCTGGTATTTCTGATGAAATATACTGTGAAAAGTTGTATGAAATGTATATTATTCAAATTCTACAAACTGTTCAGAAATGGAGATCAGGCACATTTGGTATTTTGGTGCTCATGGTGCTTAGTCAGAAATTGGTAATTGGAAATTACAGTTGACTAAAGTATTAAACTCAGTTATAATGCATTATCTATAGTCAGTATTGATAAACCTATCAGGGAGCAATGAACATTGAAATTATAGAATTATAATCAACTAGTCAACTAACTCTTTTGGCATCAGCTTGCAGTACTAAGTCTTGCCACTCTGTCTCTGTAGATGTCTCCATCGACTTGGTCAATTCCTGCTCAAGTGTTGAAAGTGTTTCACTCAGGCCTTCAGCCTCGGCTAGCAGCCTCACCACCTCACCCAACTGTAAACACAAAAAATATTTTGAATACACAATACTTAACCTTTGGATGATAATTTTTTATGTGACATTCGAAATAGTCGAGTGTCATTCCCAAGTATTTAAGAAATATATTGTCTGTTAGTTGAAAGTGTTTCCCCTTCGGGTACCAGAAGTACTTCTGTCAGGCAAGAAGTATCATAGGTAGCATAACAAGCCAAAGAAAAAAATCTGTTGTCAGTCACAATCATGAGTTCTGTAAAGACTCGTTAGGCTTATTCTGTTAATTGAGCTTATGAGCATGAAATGTAATGTATGTACGGTAATGAATCCCTGCAGACTAATAAAATAAAGAGGTCTTAACCTCTTAACATATACAGCATAAACATATACAGTAGTAGCATAAAGTTTGACATAAGTACTGTACAGTATATATATGGTTGAAACATGTGCATTACTGTATCTACATTGTTATTCAGCTACTGTCCTCTGGTTGGTACTGTACTTCAAATTTGTTTTTATTGAATTTTAATAAAATACAATGCCCAGGGACAGTACAGTATAGGGCCTACAGATTGGTATAAGTTTTATGCAAAAATTTGCAAATACGAACATGGTTAAGAAGGATTATAATACATTATACAGTTTTAATTAGTTATTTACAAGAGGGTTATATTAGGTCTAATCCGTCACTATTATACAAAGGTACTGTATTGTTACAACTAAAACTTACCTTTAATTTTCTCTCCTCTGAGCTTGTCTCAATACTTTCTGATGTCTGTCTCTTCTCAATTGTATTTTCAAATTGTTTTATCCAATTTGCATCTTTTATCGATTCATGAGAAGAGTTCTGCTGATGCATGGAGGGTGTGTGTGAAGGTGTTACAGGGTTGAATTGTAATGGAGGGTTAGGCTGGGATACCTGATTAGGGTAGGATGGAGGGTTGGGATGGGATACAGGATTAGGGTAGGATGGAGGGTTGGGATGGGATACAGGATTAGGGTAGGATGGAGGGTTGGGATGGTGCATAAAGTTTTGGTGGGGTGGAGGGTGGGGCTGCGGTGGAAGGGTGAACTGGTGGGATGGTGAGTTCATTTGATTGGGTGGATTGGGATGGTGAAGTGAACTGGGGAATTGTTGATTACTGTTCTGTGGCTGAACATTGTGTTGGGATTGAAGACCAGACTGCTGCTGCCAACTATATGAAGTGCCATTATTTACATGTGGATGATGATGGGGTGGTTTGCCAGCAGCAGGATCACCAAAGAAATATTGGCCACTGACATTTTGGGGTGGTGGTGGTGGAGGTAGTGGTGGTGGAGGAGGTGGAGGTCTGTTAAATGTAGGAACATGCTGAAAGTTGTGGTAACTGTTTGGTGGTAAAGGAGGTCCACAAGAACTAGTGTGGTTGTTGTTGTTGCTGTTCACATTTAGAGCTGCCTGACTATACATGTTGGTCTGGAGAAAATGGTTGGTGGATGGTTGAGGGATATTTCTTTTGTTGGAATCTGGAGTGAAATTCTTGTGATTTTGTTGTTCACCTCCAGAGTTTGAGTTCATGGTTTGTTGTTGTTCTCTTGGTGTAGGAGGCAGCCAGCTTCCTTCAGATGTAGTCGGTCTCTCCATCACCAGTTAAGTTTTGTCCTGCATATAAAAGGTGGCGTTAAAAAAATATGATAACTATTTCTGATGAATTATTCCTATTCTTGTATTTATTTTCTTCTGTTTTTTTTTACCATGGTTTTCATGGTCAGTATATATATATACCCGACCTAACCTACTGTAACCAAGCCTAACCTGACCTATCTAAACCTACCATAATAATTCTAAAGATAGCCCCAGTCATATTAAGCTTTGGTTGGGTTAGGTTGGGTTAGGTTGGGGATACATACAAATCAAGTGATTGCCATGAAGAGCACAGTAAAAACTAAAGGAAAAGCTAAGAATAATAATGAAAAAGGTAAAACTGAATGAACTATTACTGTAAACAAATGGATGAGATAGTATTTGATGATATACATTTATTCACGAGCTGTTACTTTAGGCCACGACAACCCAGATTACAATGATATTCTGCTCAGTCGTTTATAGTCCAGTTGAACAAAAAATTCTCCAATCTTATTTAATCTAGTTCAAATAATGAGAAAATTCTTCTATATCTTATCTATTCTAGTTCAAATATACCAATTTTCCTTTATCGTATTTAGTCTAGTTACTAAAAGAGCCTACCCTCGTCTCTGTAGGCCTATAATAACCACAAACAATAAAATAACACACAAACAAAAGCTTGTAACTCGTAAACCCGGGCCTATGTTTGTTTATTTATGTAGCGACACTTTCAATAGTACCTAAATCAACACAAATCGTGACAAATGAACCCATAATAATTCACTTTGCTTATCCGCGTCCTACAATGGAAGTTAAATATTCTTCT